>JAPMLY010000473.1:180000-209689 GCA_026401115.1 Tetraselmis chui
ACACGACGAGTGCGTCTGTGTGGGTGGCTGGCTATCTCCGTCGGGTGGCTGACTTAAGAGGGGTGGTGGCGGGTTTTAAATTGCAGTTTATACTGGCGATACCGCAGACTACAAGTTGAAAGTAATAGGTGTCTAGATAAACTTGCCTTCTGCGGGAGAGCTGTCGATCGCAGCTCGCCGAACCAGGTTGTCGCGCGTGAGTGACGTGAGGCGGGGGCCCATAACCTATTGAACCATGCAAACACAGTTAGTGTGGAAGATAACTTACGCAAACGTAGTTACATTCACAGTCCCGCAAACGGAACAGTTACGGCGACAACCAGCCTACAGGCGTGGTGTCGGGACAACAGAAGTGCGAGAGCTGTAGCCTAGCGACAGCTCTGTACCGAGTCAAACAGTTTATCGGTATGTCCGATCTAGACATGTACTAATCATATCTAGAATAGCTTACAGTAGCTATCTGCAACTAATACGTATACGGTATTACTTACAACAGAAACCCACCAGTCGTTAGGAAGAAATAGACAGACGGGAAAATACCACGAGCCAAAATAAGCCTACGCATCAGGAAGGCAAGGAACTTCCTTCATGAGCGCTGCCTCCTGCAAAGCGTACCTGAGTAATCCTTAATAAAAATACATTTCACATGGCTGTGCTCTTTCAATCTGCAACCATTATCAATTAAATGTCGGGTCAAGAACTGTTGTCGCTAGTCGCACGCGCGATTATCGACAACAATAATCTCAAATAACGAGCGCCCTGGACTGGATAGCGAGAATAGGAAAGAAGTCATACCCGTCGTAGTCGGTAGTTGGAGCACATGTACGCCCCCAGGTTGAGCTTATCACTAATTAGCTGATGTGCTGTGGCGATACACATTGTTCTAGACGCAAGAGTAGAAAGAAGAGGCGATGACACGGCTGCTGCCGCTTTCGCAGCACTGACGACAGTGTACCTAGGTAGCTCTCAACTTCGAATGAAATTGATTAACTGAGTATCGCCGTAGCACAACAGAAAATAACCATGAATGCGATCTACCGCTTGCGTTTCTCATATGAGATAGTCGAAGATTTTCTGATTCCCTATCCAGGCCCTGCTGCACGGAAGATGAACAAAACATATCAACCGATTCCAAACCAAGAGAGTTGGCGACTCTGGTCAGGTCGATAAACGAAAAGGGAGGGAAGGACCAGAAGCCGACACAGGTACACTCTACGACACCCGTAGCGACATTTTGTCGCAGCACCTCGCTGCGCTCCAGGTGATTTAAAATCAGCTGGCCAGCACTGCCAGTGATGCTGTGTGTCATATGTATTAGTCGGAGTATATGTAAAAGTCGACTGTAACAAGTGAACGACTATGTCACGATAGCCGTATTTCTGGTTGCAGGGCAGATTGCGAGGTCAGGAGTTAAGCCGCCTACATTGATTCAGCAGGCTTACCGACAACTGTCAGAATACTTTGCGCTACAGAGCATTCTCTTTGCCGAAATACTTTGTTCGCCCGGTAGTCGCCGCGGAAGCCCGTAATGAGGATTTATGCACACGATTTTGTTGACGACAGCATGATCTTGCGAACACACAAGGTGTGGACAACGAAGAAGAGCCTTAAGCAAGATATAGAACAGCCGCAAAGGGCTCTTCCGGTACCTGACAAAGACACTCATGTATGTCGGGCGCGAGCTGTATTAAGTGTGCAGAAGTGGCCACCAGATGCTTGTGGAGCTTCTTCAGACCAAATGAGCGACTTCAAGCTGAATACGAATGAACACTTTTAAGCGGGCCGGCGAATAAGTACTCTTTGAACTAACAGAGTGGCACGAAAAGATGGCGAAACGTACCATGCCAATGTAGATCCGTTCCAGATCATCCAATCGGAATCCCACTTTTACTACCCGGTGCCAGTCTCCTACTCCTCAGCGACTCGCAGAAAAATCGCCATTTAAATCCGCATTTCAGGTTCACGAGATTCCTTTGAATGAACTGTGCAATCGTGGAATATGCACGTTGCATGCTCGCGCATCGGCTGATTCGTTTTGAGTAAGGGTAATATTGGATGGCTTACATATCGCTAACGCTACAAGCGGGACTTAGCGGCACAGGTACAGTACATCACTGCACGCTTAGTTGCCGGGCACGAACTTGGTGGCGTACACGAAGCCGTTGGAGCCGGAGGGGTCGGCGATGTGCTCGGCCCAGTTCTCGACGGGGCCCTTGCCGGTGACAATGGCCTGGACGAAGAAGCCGAACATGGAGAACATAGCGAGGCGCCCGTTCTTGATCTCCTTCACCTTGAGCTCGGCGAAGGTGTCGGGGTCGTCAGCCAGGCCCAGGGGGTCGAAGGCACCGCCGGGGTGCAGCTTGTCGAGGTCCTCACCCAGAGGGCCGCCGTTGACGCGGAAAGCCTCGGCGCCACCCATCAGGACGACCTGGAAACCCAGGATGGCCAGGATGGACTGGGCGTGCACCAGAGAGGAGTTGCCCAGGTAGTCGAGGCCACCATCAGCGAAGATCTGGGCGCCGGCCTTGAACCAGACGGCCTCACCGAACTCGACGCCGGCGTACTTGGACAGCAGCTCGGGGGTCACGCAGCCCAGAGCGCCCAGCATAGCCCAGCGAGCGTGGATCAGCTCGAGCTCGCGGTAGGACGCAAAGGTCTCGGGGTCAGCGGACAGGCCGGCGGTGTCCCAGCCGTAGTCACCGGGGAACTCACCGGTGAGGTAAGAGGGGGTGTCATCGGAGAAGGGGCCCAGCCACTTGGCGCGGTCGGGGCCGTAGAACTCGACAGCGGCGCGGGTGACCTGCTTGGAGCCGCGGGTGGCGACGGAGGTCTGGCCGGCCACAGTGGCGGCGAAAGAGCGAGCGGCAATAGCAGCCATAGTGAAAGTTGTAAGAGGTGGAGGGGTTGAGAAGATAAACGGAGGGAAAGTGAGCTGATATTTCTGTCCAGTGCTATCGCTCGGCTTTATACCCTCGAACCCGGAAGCCTCAGATGCCGGAATTCGTTTCTGCCCAGCTCAGGATTCCGTGGGCGAAGTAGTGTGTTTAATGTACTGAAAGAAATGCTAGTGGCCAGACGAAGGGAGCGAAGGCCTGAATGTCGACGAATCAACGAGCGGAAAGGGTGGAATACACCTGACAAAGTACTGGGCCCAACAGAATCCACGTACAGCATTTCGCGTGTTTGCCGGATACCATGCAGAATCCGGCAACTACATTTTCGAGGCCACACGTGGGCAGCGCTGGGAAGTAAACACCCGATCCGGAAAGATTACGATAAACATGGATATCATTAATGTTGTGTATTTCCTGTTCCTTCGGTCATAAATCAGCTCAATCTGGAAAGGCAAGATTGCACACGTACCATTCTCCGCATCTTCAGATCACGCCGGCCTGATCTTTCCTCTGGTTGGGCCTCGCAGCCGTAACCGCCGTGGCCCCGCCAGGTCACACCAGATTCTCTAGGAAAGGACCCCACATGGCAAATATAGATAGCAAGCCGATAAAACACCGGTACAAATAATTTATTTTCGACGGTTCAAGTGCCAACGAATCAATTCCTGATTTGACAGATTCTCCGTTCTCAAAATTTTGTTACAACGAGACTGAAGAAACGACCTCACTTGCTCACCTCATATGGAAAGGCTGTCAACCTCGAAGGTCACCCGAGTTCACGAGATCGCGCACCCTTGCGCAAGGGAAATAACCGAGATAGCTTGAAGGTTAGCTCTAGGCCGTCTTACACCAACCGATATTCGACTAACAACCCTGCCTGGGTGATGTGTGCTTCCCGTTCGCTGCGTCGAATCTAAACGTATCTCAAGTTATGCATCGAGTCGATGAGATAGAGTGGGGCAGCGCCGGACGGTTAACATATACTGAAGCTTTTTAAACTATCTTTCGACAACCGCCTTTGTTTTCATCAGCGGGATGCTATTAACGCTTCGATGCGTTAGTCCGTGGAAGACGCAACGGCAGTACCCGCGTATTTAGGTAGTGTATTATTTTCATCAGCGGGATGCTTACAACGCTACGGTGCGTTAATCCGTGGAAGACGCAACGGTAGTATCCGCTTATTTAGGTAGTGTATAAGTGATACGTAGAGTGACGCCACCTTGAGTCATGCACCGCGGAACCTCAAATACTCGCGAGCCAGAGATATTGGATCTGAAACACGATGACCTCGGCCGCGAACATGTACAATCGAAACTGGGAGTCGGTACTCTATTCCTCCATGTCGAAAAAACCTAGAATTGCAGTGGCCTTCGAAAGCGACACGCATTTATCATCACTTCAAACTGGCGCTTCAGCTGCCGAATCTATAAAAACTTGGGACACTAAATCGAAAATGCGAAGTGTTTTTACGTTTCCAAATAGTTGCTTACAATCTGACTGCAGCAAGTCGTATTTTACCATAGCTGGGCGCCTTCTCTAATACAAGCTCACAGCACGACCTGCAGTGGGAAGACAAATGAAACAGGCCTTGAGCTTTCTTGAGCCAAAAGAAGAGTAGGTTAATAGAACCCTCGCACATACATAAATAGCTGTCTCCTCTCTACATACGACACACCATAGGTCCACAGGGGAAACTAGGAATGGGCGCACCTGACTGTTGGGGAATCCAATGGTGCAGCCAGGGCGCGGTCCATGCTCCTTCCAGTAGGTTTCAGGCAGCTTTGGGCCCTGTTTCGCAGGCAGCCAGCCAGACCATTAAGGCATCTGTACAAAAACATATTTATCCCCTCTGCATGAGGTGCACCCTAAAGAAAGTGGCTCAGCTGCACGCACCTCCATGCCATCAACCTCCCACTCTGAGTAGGGAGGCATAGCAACGCCAGAGGGCTGCGCAGAGCAGTAAGGACGGCTACCAGGCTTCGCTAGATACTGCTGATGGTAGTCTTCAGCAAAGTAGAAGGTAGGCTTCTCAACCAGCTGAACACAGTCATAGGGATAAAATAGTCAGCGTCGCCATTTCACAGCTTTGCGTGTGAGTCTTGATGACTGCACTCAGTAGTAGCTGGGAACCAACCTCAGTAGTGATTTTCCCGTACCCCTTCGACGTAAGAGCTTTCTACAGTCGCAACATCAAGTTTTTGGTCAGTCTCATCGCTGACGCATGGCATGGGATCACTCCAACCAGGAAAAGCACTTGTTTCTTCAACATTCTTACGTATTTTCAAAAAAGCGCACCTGGAAGGCAGCCATGCTGGCCTCCGCCATCGCCTTTTGCTCAGCTGTCTGATAGTAGATGCCTGATCGGTACTGGGGTGATATTGCGGTTCGTGGCAGATTGTTAAATTACAATCACACAAATTCAGACATATAAACTAGCATTGCATTGTCATTATTGGACGTCGCTGAGGGAGTACATAGGCGATGGCCATGTAAGAGGGATACCTGAGTGCCGGCGTCGTTACCCTGGCGCATGCCCTGTGTCGGGTCATGGCTTGTCCAGAAAAGAATCATAAGATCCGCAAAGGACACCTGCATTTCGGATGCAAGATCCAATTACAATATGAGCCGCTACCTTTCACCCAGCTACGCAGTTCACCATCGAAAACAATACCAAACAAGAACAGTTACCAAGGCGGCAGTTTGGGATTGGAGGTGAGGGGCATACCTTGGCAGGGTCATACACGACCTGCACCACCTCATTGTGGCCCGTCATACCCGAGCACACCTCGTTGTATTCGGGGTTGGGAGTGTGGCCGCCTGCATAGCCCACAGCGGTGGAGTAGACGCCCGGCATGCGCCAGAAGCCCTTCTCAGTGCCCCAAAAGCAGCCGGTTCCGAACACCACTACGTCCAGGTTGTCCGGGAAGGGGCCCTTGATGGGGTTCCCAAGGATGTAGTGCTTATTGTTTACGGGCATCTCCTTGTCGCGCCCAGGCAGACAGTCCTTAGGTTCGGGGATGCTGGACCCTTTGCCAAACATGGCGCCAAACAGCGCACGCAGCTGCATCGACTGAGGAGCGGCCTTGCGGAGGGCCTGTTAATCAAACCAGGGGAGATATTAGGAGAGTGGAGCATGGTAAAAAGTATTAATACTTGGATGTAACATAATCTTACTCAATTTTGGGTGTCACTCACTTTAGATACGCTACGCTGAACTCGTGTTCGCGCGCGAGTGTGTGTGTGTGTGTGTGTGTGTGTGTGTGTGTGTGTGTGTGTGTGTGTGTGTGCGTGTTTGCACGTGTATGTGCGCTTATGAGAAATTGGGCGCCGACTGCCTCAATTCCTTTACGTTACGTCCCTATATCAGACTACCCAAAAAAACACCATAAATGGACAACAAATAAATGTGAATATCAACGGCATATGAGTCGCCAACAATAAACGCATCGTATTTGTCGTTGTGCGTAAATGCCAAACCATTTCTTTTTTAAATGCCAAACCATTTCAGAGGCGATCTCGCGCGCGCGTATATGTATGTCTGCGTGTGTGTGTCGGTGTGTTTGCTGAGTGCATCCGGGCTAGCTCGTGTTTGTGTGTGTGTGTGTGTGTGTGTGTGTGTGTGTGTGTGTGTGTGTGTGCGTATGAGCGTCCGCATGTGCAAGTGGACACTCACGCCCTCACTTCTTGTCCTTCAACCACCCGTAATCTGTCTATCCAAAAACAAAAGCAGATGAAAATAAACAAAATCACAGATAGCAAAGATTGATAAGTCACGAACATGAAGAACGCAAAGAGTCCGTCGCTGCGCGATTATGCTTGACAATATCTTCGTGAGTGCATGCAAGTGTGTGTGTGTGTGTGTGTGTGTGTGTGTGTGTGTGTGTGTGTGTGTGTGTTCATCTCCACTCATGTGTGTGTGTGTGTGTGTGTGTGTGTGTGTGTGTGTGTGTGTGTCCATTCGCGCGAGCTCGTGGGGGTGTGTGGTAGGGGGGGAGGAGGGGGGGAGGCGTGTGTGTAGTGTGAGTTCACGTGCGTACATCAGCATGCAGGTCGGAAATTTTCTACTTAATGATATAATATAGAGAGTGTGAGGGACAAAAACGAGTGAACGGCGAAGAGGTGAGGAGTGTGCGGGGTTCTGTCGCCATACCTTGGCCTGCCTGATCGCAGGGAGAGCGGGGCCGAGGAGACGAAGGGCCCTTTGGCCTGTCAGGCTCCTGAAGCCGGCGCCGGCCTGTTTCGAGCCTTGAGACGCCAAGATGGACAGGGAGCTGGACAGTGAGAGCATAATATTTTACCTGAGTGGCGAGGAACGCAGCACCGGGCGATATCAGTTTCGCCGCAGTACAGTACGGAAAATTTGCGGCTCGGAATTGGGCTCGATCGAGATCAGAGAAAGCGGCGCCGTAGGGACAGATACGCCAAAAACTAGCTGGATGACAGTCATGTGATTTGCGATTCAATAGGAAGTACATGCTGTGGGCGAGGTAAGGGTGGATACACACCTTGGGGCTATGATGGGGACGGAGCTGCTGGTAGTTGAGGTGGGCGGTGACTTATTATTTATGGACAGCACTGCAGCGTTGCCCTTCGCTTATGTCGTGGCTTGGTCCAACTACCCCGAGCAAAATCCACATATTAATTAGGCAGCGATATTATAAATCGTAGACTTACGACGTGGCACACAGACTGTGGTGTGTATACACAGCGTGCTGGGCGCTGCGCCCTCCACGTCGAAAAGAGCAGCAGACTACCCGTACCGTGACGTTGTAAAACCTAGAATAACACATTACAGAAACATACAGTTACGCGTCAGGTACTAACGCTGCATCACAGGTACAGGTACTGGCACCTGTACTGGTACATGTACTAACGCGGTGTCATTTGGACTGAATTACAAAAAAGTACTGTTATTGACAGACACTAAAAGGACAGGGCGGAAATCGAGAGGGAATCAAGAGGGCAAAAGGGACAAGAGGGCAACGGCAAAGGGAAGCACTAAATTGTGCATTGGGACCCGCATTCCAAAGCAACAAAACAGAGGCCTAAGAAAAAAGCACCCATGAGCCTAATCAATAAGGCAACATGCTCTAGGTCAACATAGATAGGGCAACATTACGACATCGATTAGGCTCGCACGGTTAGTTTGTCATCACAAGAAAAAGGCAAAACGTGGGGTGCGTAGGTCCGACGTGTGTTATCAACACTACATTCACCGGTCCACGGGGCCCTACTTTCCTCATCAAGCCTTCGTATCATCCTCAACAAAATTAAAGATCAAGCGGTAAATGCAGAGCATCAACACCGCACAGTATTAATACAAAACGCGCGGACATTTTTAGTATCTCAATCCCGAGACAAACGCGCAAAACTGTTGCAAAACAGTACACATCGTTGGAACCACCTCCTCTTTTGAACTCAACACTCAACAGGTTGACAAGGCAAGTCGTGCTCTTAAATCATAGTAGTTTGTAGTATTCCACTTACCTGCGAGTCAAACAAAAGTTGGAGTCAACGGTGGTGGCAGCTTACAAAACGGCCAACGTCCAGCGGGGGTAGCATGTGTTGTGCACCCTTGCATCACACACTCGCTGGCTCACTCGCTCATGTGGGTAAGACAAACATGCGGTGGTCAGTTGCGATATCGTGTCCGTTTTTCGCCTCCACACGTTGTTTTACCTCCGAGGAACGGCGGCACACATTGCAGATACGTGTGTCGATAGGTGTACCTCGTCGAAGATTACCCGGTCCAATCTTTTCTCTTTCGTGTCCTAAATGGCTAATAAGCATTTTTTGGCTGTTAAACAACATCCGGTCCAATTTGTTGGTACTATTGTAAATCATTTTCATTTTCATTGCTGGCGGGAGCACTCTAGCGATGTGGCAACGTTGCCTTCAAACACAACAAAGCACTCCTCGAGCATCGCCTTTCCCACCACACAGTCGATGTCCATAAGGTGCCTACCGCACTCTTGACCACAATGAAAACTTCAAGATGCTAGAACTAGAACTCGACACCTCCCTATCGTTCACCACACACTGCCGGATTTGCCGTCAACTGCGCCGACAATCCATTGCCCTCACCACGGCACTCCGAAACTTCCCCCGAACTCAATCACGTCGTCTGCGCACAATTATGGGTATTCGCATCGACAAACATTTCACCCTTTCCCTCGGCCGACTCACTGACCGCCCAACTCACAATCTTGATGGCACCATTTGCCGTGCACTGCTGTCGGCCACTCGGCCGTACACTCCATCCTACCCCGCACAACTCTGCACCGCCCTACCTCTGACATGAATCACGGACTACCCTCACTCGAGGCCACAGCATCGCGACGCACAATATATGACGTCCGTGAAATGCTTTACCTCCATGGCTACAAAGGCATCATAGCCCGCAACCACGTCTGCACCATCATTAATCAATTCAGCCACTCGCTAGTGGAAGCAAATATGATCAATGCAAACATACCCCCCTCCACAGTCTAGACGCCCGACTCCAACCTGGCGCAAACACGCACCTTCAAGGTCACTTCGTCTTGGTCCTCACTAGCCCCATTGCCATCACACTCCGAAAACACTTGCAAACACAAGACGACTTCTTACGCTCCATCCATCGACAACATACCACCCCCATCATTGACCCGTTATTCCACTGCTAGCAACAATATCAAACCGCGCTCCACACACCTCCCACTCCTTAACCGGCTCTCACCACTATGGATACACGATATCACGGAATGATCACAAATGGTCATACGCTCGACCCACACTAAACTCAAACCCGCAGCCCATATAAGAAAATTAGAGGGTACCAACAACATCTCCACCCCCAAACAACTTCTCTGCACATCTCTCACGGAACCAACTAACACATTTCATGACCGCTTCCCCCAAAATCCCCCAAAACACGCTTCGCGCATGTCACAACTCGTATCCACCACTCATGGGTCCCATTGCTCCCCCCCATCCTCTCTTACAGCACACATGAAACGTTGAATATGTACCCAACACCCCCCACCATAGAACCAACCTACATTAACTCGACATACCTCACAACCAACGATAGAAAATTTCTTCTTAGCGACATAATTAACACACTCTAAATAAAAATCTCAGTCACCCACTAAACTTACTCCTTTATAGTCGGTATTATAGACCGGGGAAAGTACTTGTAAAGTACTGATTTTCCGAGGGAAATTTTACTCTCCCGCGGACTTTCTACACATACGAGTCCTATGAGGGCTGTCACCGCCGTCCCAACCTGCGCGATGCCCCCCCCCCCCCCCCCCCCCCCGCCGCTTGCAACCTTCTCGCCTCTCGTCGCCACCCGTCGACCGCTCCTCTATCTCCTACGCGTCTCTAACCGCTCCCCAGTTTTATTCTCTTCCATTCCAACCTTCATCCGACGCGTTCCCGGTCCTCTCCTGCCAGCTCTCCGCTCATCTCAACGTAACACACCCACACACAACACCGGCTTTACCAACTCGTTGCTCCAACAGTCCTCCCCTCTCGCCCAGCCATGCCTCTTACGTGGAAACAGTACCCGTCCAGCTTTTGGCTCAAGCGGAGACCATGTTGGAAAACGTGCCCCCCCCCCCCCCCCCCCCCCGCCCCCCCCGGTCAATACCGGCGACTATCCATCAAGGTCCCCGGCAAACACCTTCTTTGCATGCTAACAATGGCCTCGTTTACTCTCACTTTACGCCACAACCCTTGGCTCACCCTCCACACCTCACAGTCACTAGAGAGGCATCCACTTCTCCCGCTCAATATCCATTCGTGCTTCGTCTAGACAACATGGTGGAAGCTAGTCCACTATCACGGACCCTCGAAACAAAAATAGTTCGTCGAACACTGTTTTCGAATTCACCAAGACCAATGAGATCCACGTACGTCTTCAGCGACGTCCGATAAGAGCGAGAGGGTCGCATGTCACCGCCCGAACCACCTCTCTGTGCCCCAATGATCCGAGGAGAGCGTTCTCAGTTGGAGGTACGTTCTCCGACAGGAGCGTTACCCTCACGTTTCTCCGCTCCCACGCGGAGCCGCCGACTTAACCTCCGCCGCATCATTTACTCGACCGCTCCGGGCGTCCATGCTTGATTACGCTTTCTCCCTCTCCTCATTCGCCCGACGCGACTGAATCGCAAAGAGTGTGGCTCTCGATCCCACACTTCCGCGGACTCACTAATCAACAAGCGCAATCTCATTGGACCATTGTGCTATGCGAAATTTGAAAACAAGAACCTACCCCACTTCCCGACCCGTGACCCGCTCTCTACGAGGCAGTGGATAACGCATGGACCACCTACGAGCAGAACCCCACTCCCCCTTACCCAAGACCCGTCGTATATCTCCCCCGCTATGCTCTCGCGGTTTTTGAGCTGAGGGGCGTTCAGAAGGTGAGCCGACAGTCCATGTCGGTCCGATTCGAACTAATTTCAGGCCAGCACGCGTTCTGTCTCTTATCTGTATTTGAAGACGCCCTGCTTGCCATCCCGGACGGAGACGCCCGCGTCTTAGTGTCTATCACCCATGATCCGACACATAATGAGTGTACTCTCCTTTCTGATTTCATGCCTCGATGCTTTCCAAGCCCGACACGTACCCTATTAGTTACCGGTGACGACGCCAACAGCGCCCAAGGCCTTAGATACCACGGTGCCAAGCCGGCACCCCCTCGGCCGTCCTTGCAGCCCTTCGCTCTACCGCTCTACACAAGCACAAGACCACAAGCGGCTACCATGAACCCGATGGTTCCTTTTTTTGAAGCGGGCCGCGGAATGCTTCACTTTCCGCGATGCGCTCCGACAAAACCCCCCGAGCCGCTACGTGCCGACCACCTTCCCCGCCCGACAACCACTCCGTGCAGTACCCGAGAAACACAAGGTGCTCAACGTCTTCTTTTTTGCATTCGAGTACTGCTACAAGGCGCCCTAGTACCTTCCTCCCCCCATCGCGACTACGGGACGTTCACCTCTTTCCTCGCTCCCCCCGCTTCTCGCCCGATCACGTTGCGGTCGCTCGCGATGCAGAAATAAAAACCTTTATTTCTACCGTACCTTGAGTTTTTTCGCTAAGGTTTACCTCTGCGTACTACCCACTAGCGGAAGTCCCGTGTCGCGCGTGGTCCCCATTCCGTAGTGTGAGTGCATGGATCCCAGCCAGCCTCGGAAGGGAATGCCGACGGTGGGACGCCTTAAAGCTGCCTTAGCCGTCCTCCCTTGGTGGAAGAAGCATTGAGAAGGTTGGGTTAAGGGGCTAGTAGGCTTACCCCTTAGCTTAGCGATCGGCCCGGGCGAGCGGTACCTGGGGTAGGACTTATATTTCCGGAGTGGAAGGAAAATGTGGATTGCAAAAGGGACTTTGCACTGAATATCGCATATTAATTTCTATTTCCGAAATATCGGTATATAAATATGTTGATTACAGATTATAGTCCGCCGGGTTACAATCTAGATCCTCAGAATATCATTTTTGAGATTGCGATTTGTAGACCAGAGGAGTATCTAGGAATAGGGCATCATCCGGCGCCTTGAAACATGATCTTAGGACCTAAATGTGGCGGTTAGCCTCTGAAAGCTAAACGCTAGCACAAATCTGTTCTAGTCTGTCTAGTTCTGTTGTTGCAAGATGGCAAAATGATGTTGTCGAGAGGCAATTGATGAAAGATGTTTCATTGTTGTACTTGGGCAGTAGATGTTGTAAATGAACAAAGGAATTGTTAAAAGGTTTTGTCACCTCCCTCTACTGCACTGGGCTTAAATAGGTTTTAGCCCAGACTAGTCACGCCTGCAAGCTATGCTTACGTGTCAGGCGTTAGTGCTGCTCAACCGTCGTCATCCGCCTCGAGACGCGGCCTGCCTAGCATTGGGTCTCACGACGCGGCTCCTTCTGCATTGGAGAGCTCGCTCTAGCGCGTCATCTGGCTGGTTAGATTAGTTATGCATATCTGTACGTACCGGGAGGTACTGGTCGTACTGTAGCATCAGCACCATTACAATATTGCAGTAGCGACGTACCCACGAGTATACGTCCGTCGTGTGGAAAAGCACGAATTGATATCCGTAACGAGTACCTGTACAATGTCCTGCAATGTACTGTTGCAGGACTGTACTCGTCACACTCGTACCCTCCCCCTCTTGACAGATCAGTGAGGCCGCCGCGAGGCAGACCTCCGTGGTTCTTGGCTCCTTTACTGAAGCAGTTACTGGGACTCAGGAATGCGCGCTGGAAAAGCGTGCATGAAATCAATGTACGCCTGAGTCTTGGCGAACTTGCGCCATTGGGGCGTCTCCAAGAATTCTTGTAACGCAATTGTTCGATGCACCTCGTTCAAACGGTGCCAGACAGGTGGAATGTCGTCATCACTGAAGTGCGTCATGAAGAGCAAATATTTGCCTCGTCGTCCTGGTAGCGACTTAATGCACACAGCAGAGATGTGAGAGACGTCGAACTCCTCGTCGTCTCCTTCAGGTACAGTTACCGGGACAGCTAGTCGTAGTGGAGCTGTAAAGCAGGGCCGTAAGTTATTAACGTGGAACACAGGGTGTAAGCGTACTGTCGCTGGTAGTTTCAATCTGTAACTATGTTTTCCAATTTGCTCTTCCACTGGAAAAGGGCCAAGCTGTCTGTCCCTGAGTTTCCTGTTCGGTTGTCCTCTGAGAAAAAGATTTGCTGTGACGACTGACACCTTGTCTCCCTTAGCGAAGTGTGGCGCCGTAGACTGTTCTGTGCGCGCCTGCATCTCGTCCTTATGTAGCTGTAACACCGAGCGTACCAGGCTGTGCACTTCCTGTAACAACTTCAACCGTTATGTTGCGTCTTGCGAAATTGGAATCGATGGTCGCATGCTGAAGAGCAGGTCAGGAGGCTCCTCAGGAGAAAAACCAAAGTTAGATTCGAACGGTGTGTGCTCAATTCCGAGTGCACGCGAAGCATTGTACGCAAACTCCACTTGCGGTAAAAGTGTCGTCCAATCACAGCCATCATAGCAACAGAAGCAACGAAGAAGCTGCTGAAACGTGCTGTTCACGCGCTCTGTCAGTCCGTCTGTTTCTGGGTGTCGATTGGTAGACATGTTCAAACGCGTTCCAAGGCGTCTCCAAAGTGTCTGCCAGAAGGCGCTGACAAATTTTGGGTCGCGGTCGCTGATTAGCACACGGGGCAGTCCATGTAAACGGTAGACTCCCTGTAAAAACAAAGTTGCAGTTTCTTCGGCAGTAATCGACTCTGTGCATGGCAGAAAATGGGCCATTCGAGTTAGATGGTCTACTACAATCAGCACACTGTTAAAGCCGTTGCTCTCAGGCAAGTGTGTCAGGTAGTCAAGACCAACTGTGTGCCACGGTCTGGGTGGAACAGGCAATGGGTAAAGAGTCGCGGCCATCTGCGGTCGAATCTTCGCTCGTCGACACACGACGCAGCGTTCACAAAAATCTTTCACATCTTGGCGGATTCGTTTCCACCAGAATCTGTCGAGTGCTTTAGCAAGAGTGCTAGCAACTCCTCTGTGACCGGCTGACGAACTTTCGTGCAGCTTTGCGATCAATCTCAGTCGGAGCTCAGAGTTCTGTGGAATACAGAGGCGATTGAGACGCCAAAAGTACCCATCTCTGGCTTCTATCCGGCTGTCTCTTGTCCACTCACCATCGTCCCCATAAAACGAATCTCGTGAGAACCCCTCGCGAATGAGATCAGCGAACTCAGGGCTCAGCTGCAACGCGTTAACAGTCAGTGAATTTAACTGTGCGTCTTCAAACAGCAGCTGGGACTTCCGTCGTAATTCTCGATCTGACGGAACCTCGCCATCCCAAAATAAGGGTACTGTGGCCTGAGGTACGAAGTCTGGACGCCGGCTTAACGGGTCGGCTTCGTTCAGAGCTCCCTTGCGATATGCAAGTGTCATTGAGCCCACAAACGGTTGCAAATCCCGCAGGTATCTTGCTTGCCGCTTGTTCAGCCTGTTGTTCGGTTGCCTGAGCAGATGCCGCAGTGTGTCGTGGTCTGTTACGACAAGGAACTTAGAACAGCCTTCAAGATAGCACCTCCAATGCTTGACAGCTTCGCATACGGCCAAAGCTTCTAAGTCGTACGCAGAGTAAGTGTTACCACGCTCAGTTGGATTCAGCTTACGCGCCCAGTAAGAGACTGGTTGAAGACCGCCTCCTTGGTCTTGCAACAGGACTGCAGCAATCCCCACTGTTGAAGCATCTGTAGCCACGGTGAACGTCGCGTCCGAGCCGACCTCCGGAAGGATCAGGCATGGCGCGGAAATGAGCCGTAACTTGAGAGTCTCGAAGGCTTCCAAACAGGCAGGCGTCAGCGTAACCTTCTGTGGCTGGGACTTCCGCAGTAAGTCCGTCAATGGAGCCGTAAGGTCGCTAAAATGGTGTATAAATCTCGCATAGAAGTTGCAGAACTGTACGAAACTGCGAACCTCCTTCTGCGTCTTGGGCACTGGCCAGTCTGCAACGGCCTCGACTTTCTTTGTGGAAACCGAAATTTTCCCGGCTGACACAGTGTAGCCCAGATACTCCATTTCTTGCAATCCGAAAAAGCATTTCTTAAGGCGTAATTTCAGCCCTTCCTCCTTGAATCGCTGTAGCACTTGACGTAGGTGCTCCAGGTGCTCTTCCAGAGTTCGACTGTAGATACAGACGTCATCCAGGTAGACTGTCACGAACTTATGTAAAAAGTCGCGAAGAATGTCGTTCATCATCCTCTGAAATGTTGCTGGTGCATTGCACAGTCCAAACGGCATGGCGACCCATTCCATTAAGCCATCAGGGGTCTGAAAAGCCGTCTTGTGAACGTCCTGATCACGCACTCGAACTTGCCAGAATCCAGAAGCGAGGTCGAGGTGTGTGTAAAAATTCGCGTCCTTAAGTTCGTCCAGTGTGTCATCCACTCTCGGAAGTGGGTAGGCGTCCTTACGCGTAACCTCGTTAAGG
Organism: Tetraselmis chui; assembly: GCA_026401115.1. NCBI lineage: Eukaryota > Viridiplantae > Chlorophyta > Chlorodendrophyceae > Chlorodendrales > Chlorodendraceae > Tetraselmis > Tetraselmis chui. The sequence goes on from JAPMLY010000473.1 coordinate 195,854, forward strand.
CCACGGTAGTCAATGCACAGACGTAGTGAGCCATCAGCTTTCCGCACAAAAAGAATTGGCGAGCCGAATTCACTGTAGCTGGGGCGTATTAAACCAGCTTCCACTGCGTCTTTGAGCTGTCGATTAAGCTCCGCACGCTCTGCCGGTGACAGTCGGTTCAGACGTTGACGTCGCATTGGGCCAGTAGTTTCAATGGGATGATCCCACTGTCGGCTTACATGTGGAGAGTTGACAGGTTGAAGTAACTCCGGGAAGTCATCGAAGAGTGTCGACCGGAAGTTGTCACGTTGTTCTGCCGTTAGTTCCTCTCCAGTATGGAAATCTGTCTGTTGTTCAGCTGCTGACGTAAGTTTGATGACGTAAAAATCAGCATGACGTCCCCTGCTGCGGCGCGTCTTGCGAATGAGTTTCTGAACTTTCGTAGATGACAGTAGCAGACACTCAGGGCGTCGTTCCTCGAGTGTAGTCTCCACAGCTGTACCGTCCATCAGTGTAAAAATTCTGGTTGTACCAAATTGTAAAGAGGCTTGTTCGTCATCAAGCCATGGTAAACCCAGGATTAAATCAGCTGTGCGTAAATCACGTAGAACGTAAAAAGTCCGTTGAAATTCGTGTTGAGCTAGCTCAAACGTGACGTCACAGACTGTCGAAGAAGTCACTCGTTGTCCATTAGCGAGTCGAACTGGAGTCTTACTTGCAGACTTCCGAGTCTGTAAAGCAAAGCGTCGTACAAAGTCCTCTGACACAAAGTCAAGCGTCGCTGCGCAGTCCACTAATCCAGAAATGTGGTGTCCGCCATCAGGAGTTTTCACAGTCAGCTCAGTTCGAATTAATGGGCGAGCTTCCGTGAGGTCAGTCAGTAGTGCTGTAGCTGGCGAAGAAAATTGTCGCAGCGTAGCGATGGACTGTTCCGAGTCGTCTGTTGGTACAGGTACCGAGTCGGGTTGATCAGGTGCTGTAGGTTCTGAAGAGTCGATAAACGCACAATCTGCGTCGACTAACCACAGCTGTACAGGCCAAGGGGCTGGAGCAACCACCTCCTGTTGTGCAGGGTTCTCCAGTGACTGACGTGTAAAAAGCTGTGTCCTTGCTGGGAATTCTTGATAAAGTTTCCAGTGTTTAGTCACTTGAGTAAATTTCGCCCACTTTGGTAGCACAAATACAGCCATCGTAGATGTCGGAGATGTTCGACGACAATCCTCAAAATGCTGCGCAATTTGCTCAGCTAACTCCCAGGGTGGATTGATAAACACCCGTTCTCCTGTCAAATCTCTGTCTAGAATCGAGTCACTCGGCGAACAGTGAGGTAAGTCACCGTGCGAGTTCAGACCTTCATCATCAGCACATCCTTCCAACGTGAAGTTGAATCGTGCATGCAGAGAGTCAAAGACTGAGTCAACCAGTTTCCAATCAACTGAACGTCTGGTTACAGGTTTACGACTCTGTCTCTGCTTAATCTGACGACGACGACCTGCCACTAGTGTTACAGGTGTCGCAACTGTAGTCGATGGAGATGCCGAAGGTGTATCGACGATTTCTGTCGCTAGCAGTGTCTCAGAATGAACAGTAGATGTAGCCGGCTGCTCCAGTTCATTTGTAGAACAGCCTTGCCACCATCATTGCTTCTTAGGTTGCATCGGTGCCTTGCCTTTGAACTCCGGGCATTGGAACAAGCGGTGTCCCTTCTTGTGGCACTTGAAGCAAAGTCCCTCGTCCATGTGTCGTTTGCGCTCCTCAGGTGTCATCGCATTTGCAAGCGAATTAAAATCTTCACGACCAGATGTCTGACCACGTCCACCATTGTTGCCACCTCCACGTCCACGTCCGCGGCCACGTCCACGGCCACCTTTGTTACGTTTCCAGACGTTAGAGGCTTCCTCGAGAGGGTCATCAAGGTTGCGCTTGCGTGTAGGCTGGGCGGAAGGTCCAGCAGCAGACCTCGCATTGCCTAGTTCCGGCGAATCTGTCACGACGTTATTCAAAAAGTTTTGCAGCTCCACTAGCGTAGTCTGATATCCTAGTTGAGCTCGGTGTGACTTAGCCAGTTTCTTGAGCGCATCGTTTGCCAGGCCATTAATGAAGCGAACACACTGCACCTCAGCTGTCAGGTTTTGACGAGACCGACGTAAGTAGTCGTTGTACTGTTTAGTGTAGATTGCGTAACTCATCGTGTTGTTCTGCGTAAAGTTCATCAAAGCGTTAATCGCGTCGTCCTGAATGTTCGGAAGAAACGTCGACTTGCGTAACTCCTCAACAAGCTCGTTGTACGTAGATGGAATTGGAGGCTGATTTTTCCGGTTCAACCACCACCCACCAAGGTGTCCAGAAAACTGTGAAGTAACCCAGAACACTGCATTGTACGAGTTAGCCGTAATTCCAAGCATAATAAAACGCTGAGGCTGTGCTTCAAGCCAATCCTCCAGTACATTAGGTACCTGACCATTCTGGTACGGTGAAGTAATAGCAGCCTTACGCTGAGTCTCCGTGAGAGTCACAGATAGTCCAGCAAAGTTGTGGGTAGGCATCGGCGTTCCCACTCGCAAATCTGTAGGTCCCACTCCAGTCATTCGGTTGATGTGTCCAACAATCAGCAGCCAGACAGAACCAGAGTCGATCGTTGTAAACCGGGGGTACATGTGGAACTGTCTCGGGATAGACGTGTCGTCATGCATGACTGGAACATGTTGTGTCATTGCTCGATAGAAAGATTCCCACTGAGCCACGTAACCGAAGTGAAGTAATTCACTCTTGTGCTTCTTAGCACGAAGTAACCCAGTCTGTGCCGGCGTAAGTGTCAGACCGTCAATGTTGATGGATTCCGGGACGACATAAGTGCCATCCGGATTAACTGTCGACTGTTCCAAAACAGCCTGCTCGACCTGAGCAGGTGTACGTAAGTTGTTCGTAGCAAACATGACAGGAATAGATGCCGAGTACACGTAAACAAGCTGTCGTCCTTGAGGTAGTGTAACGTTAACAGGTTCACCACTCAACAGCGTCAAATCATCCGATGTCAGAACAAGACCGGTCTCCTCGTGTAACTCGCGAATAGCAGCGTCGACAGGCTCTTCGTTAGGTAAGACAGAGCCAGCTGGAACCAAGTTCTACCAGAACGAGGCTCACGCTGAAACACCAACTTTAAGTCCGACGATTTAGTTCCTCCGACGTGAATTACCAAAACCACGTAATGTCCAGCTCCGAGAGAAGCCATCTCAACTCAAGCAAACAACGTCGAGCAGATCAACGAGCAACGAAAGCGTGCGTCGACCAAAGAGCTCCGAAACCAGTGTGGCGGTTAGCCTCTGAAAGCTAAACGCTAGCACAAATCTGTTCTAGTCTGTCTAGTTCTGTTGTTGCAAGATGGCAAAATGATGTTGTCGAGAGGCAATTGATGAAAGATGTTTCACTGCTGTACTTGGGCAGTAGATGTTGTAAATGAACAAAGGAATTGTTAAAAGGTTCTGTCACCTCCCTCTACTGCACTGGGCTTAAATAGGTTTTAGCCCAGACTAGTCACGCCTGCAAGCTATGCTTACGTGTCAGGCGTTAGTGCTGCTCAACCGTCGTCATCCGCCTCGAGACGCGGCCTGCCTAGCATTGGGTCTCACGACGCGGCTCCTTCTGCATTGGCGAGCTCGCTCTAGCGCGTCATCTGGCTGGTTAGATTAATTATGCATATCTGTACGTACCGGGAGGTACTGGTCGTACTGTAGCATCAGCACCATTACAATATTGCAGTAGCGACGTACCCACGAGTATACGTCCGTCCTGTGGAAAAGCACGAATTGATATCCGTAACGAGTACCTGTACAATGTCCTGCAATGTACTGTTGCAGAACTGTACTCGTCACATAAATGGCAGCTCTGCGTGGGCCCTTAAACAACATAACGGACAGTTGACCCGGTTAATGTTGTGAACAATTTCCAATTTCCAGTCACCCACTAATAAACGCCATAATATATGGCAGAATGGGCACAAGAACGCCTCACATACATGGAAATATAACAAAAAATATAACGAGGTTTCGAACCGCTAACTTGCGCTCCCCTCAGCCAACACACGACCATCCCGACCCCACCCTTTGTGTATCATGTCAAGAACCTATACGGGACGACATCCTCTCATGCTGCCGTGCACTAACGTTGCTATCTACTCCCGGTACTCACAATCGCCGGGCCAAATGGACTTGCAATTAGCGCCAACACGGAGGGCACCTAAGCCTCACCTCACTCAACACCGCGCATTGGGCTTATTGAACTATGGACAAAGGTTCAAGAAGGGAGGCATAATAGCACAGCGTACCCAAAGTACCGATTTGGCTACTTTTAACTATAATGGCTACGCAGGGGACTAGTTCCAACACCGACGTGTTACACATCGCAGCCGCACGCACCACCCGCGGATAAACAACGAATCCCGTAGGCTGTAGATGTACCATTGCCACCTCCGCGGGCGATGCCCTTCTCCGTGATAGTAGACGTAAGGCATGGGCGCAGTGTTACCGCCGCGCGCGACAAGTATCTTGTTAGTACGTCGGCGGCCATACATGCGGTAACAATGGGACCGGTTGTTGTTACTAACGTGCCTAGCATCATTAGTAACACAGGAGCGCGTTGCCATAGCTCAAGCCGAGACGGAGCCACTGACGCTTCAACTAAGCGAGATGTTTTAAAAAAGGGTACGCTGAGAAGGCGAAGAGTTTAGAGCTTGCCATGATAGTCGAGGCACATAAAGGAAAGGTCGACGACTACGCGCAGGTGCTTTCGACCCAGCGCAACGTAGTTGACGATGTCAACCGTGGTAAGCGATTGTCGTAATATAGGTTGTACACATCGAGGTCGAAAGGGGGCGTCGATGACGGTAAAGATGGCGACACTACGGGGGATAACGAGGTCGGCGAGCTTGCGGCGGAACTTGCTGTTGGCGGCGGTAGCGATAGTAGCAACGCCGCTGACACGATGGGGAAAGGCAAGCCGTCGCGAAATAAGCCGACCGGACTTCGTTACAAGCTCCGGGATGCTATCGGTCACAAGATTGTAGATCATAAGCAGGTCAAAGGCAAGTGTGCTCAGCTAGAGGGTTTTCTCGTGAAACTGTGTGGTGACGAGTAGCAAGCATTGTACGGCGGGGAGGTAGCGTCGTCGGCGGCCGCCGATGATGATAGTGCCGAGGCGTCGTGTTAGCACAAGCATCCCGTTGCCTAGTGCTTATGTGCAAGGTAGCTATTTGTCATCCTAGTACTTAGTGTTATGCTATTAGCGGTACTCTATTCCCTATCTGTTCATGTGAGGGCACTGTAAATCGGCAAGCCGTATCTTGGTACGGTAACCGTTGACCCTTAGCGAGACGTATCAAGTATCCGCCTTTTCCGCCATCCTCGTAACCGTACACGCCCAACACTCAATTTTATCGGTTGGACATACGAGGTTCATGTTTGGAGCATTTCTTGACCTAATCGTGCCAGTTCATCTAAGCACATCCCCAATCTAAGCGCGCACATGCTACCACTCCCACGAAGGACTACCCTAACTGCTCAAACCCACAGATTGCTCCCTTGCCAATCGTCATACAATGGATCAAGAGGTTAAGGAAGGATGTTTGGGGTTGCATGGCTCAAATGTCCGCTTGCGCGTACGTTCGCAAGCGGTCGACAGCACACATCGGCGACCAACACGATTAGTACATTAATGCAAAGTAGGTCGATATTGTCTTATGCAAGAGCCGAGACAACAACACACGTAATTTTACCTTCATGTAAGCAACACAACACGCCGGCTGAGTTGCTTTATGTCCAATAATAACGTAGGCTGCAGTTTCAGGCACGTCGTCGTTCGGTGAAATGCTCACTTGAGCCGAAAATTACAAAGTTCCAACGATGCGTAAACTGTAGCGTATTTTCACTTTGTAGTTCCAAAGATGCGTAACTAGTATTTTCAGTCAATGAGCCCCAAGTGCCACTTAATGTGCTTTGCAAAGCAACCTGTGCTGATTGTAGATAAGCTAGAGCACACAAGTGTATCGAATATGGAGCATATAACGCGTGTAGCGTGCTCGCATGCGATGCATGCCTTGCGTTTCCCACGCTTAGGGTTGTGGGGAGATGGGATAGGGTTTCGCACAATGTTGGCCATGTCCACATCATCCGCAGGCCGAATACCTTCCCCGAACGGTGAGGAGTTAGCATCACTTCTGCCGTCACTAGCGCGCCTCATTTCGGAGGTATGGGTGTCGTTGCTGGCATGACATGTGTGCGATCCAAGTAGTTGTTGACCCTCGACGATGAGCTCGTTGGCGAATCTTATCTTCCACTTCTTGCGAGTAACTTCACGGGAGTTGGCAAAAAGCATTAACAGGCATTAGTCTCTATCATGGCAAATGTGTATATAATTCTTTTTTTAGTTCGTCTTGCACACCATTGTGCGGATTCCAACCATCAGCAACGGTACCGGGACCGAGGGCAAGCTTGATCAATATATCGATGGCGTTGAACCACATCATGTAAAAGGCATGGCACATGCGTTGCACCACCTGGTGGCGGAGGCGAATGACCTTGCCGCCTTGGAAATTGCTGCGGACCCTTTCAACCTAAGGAGCTACCGCATGTGTTTGGCACGAGGTGAGTACCAATATGCCCTTCTTGTCCATCCAGCCAGCGGCGAGCATGTCCACCTCTTGCCCACCTACCTCCACCGGCACCCGCTACTTGAATGCCGCAAAGGAAAAGCGCTCATGCAGCTTTGCAAGCTGCTCAGCCTTAGGGAATCCGCTGCAACCGGTTTTAATGGCGACAACCGCCTAGAGACCGTGCTTCATTAGTTGGGTGACTGTCCGGACATATCCAAACCACGAATCGGCGACAATGATGCGACCATTGTTGCACCATTCCTTCAGTAGCCGCAATGTACATCACCCAATAGTAGCTTGTGTTCTGCGACAAACTCCAAACCGCTCATATTGTCTTTGCATTGCGCCTATTCAAGAAAAGTGTACACGCGGAGGACAACACATGCTGATGTTTTCAACATCCACCCAAGTGGATGCGGCTTCCGGGTTAGAAAAGTCAGATGTAGGTAACCACATTGTCCGACCCACGAGAACATCGTTTCATCCACCGTAATAATGGTGCCACGTGAAAAAACTCTAGTCCACTATGTATTTAACCCCGAGATCCGTGTAAGCATCAAGGAATTGTTTCTAGCAGGCGTCTTCCCCATGGACGTATATGTGTGGCATCTAAAAAACCGTTTCGATTGCCGAAATCTGGTCGCCGACATGACGCTCCGGAATGTGAACGAGAACGAAACCTGATGGTTTAAAGTATTATCCGACCCCTACAACTCTTCATGGGTGCAAAACGGAAACTGAGAGGCGTGAATGAGCAGGCCTAGAAAAACATGTACCGCGCGTTTCGTGTGCTACGAGTACACGCGTTTAACGCCGCGGCTACATAATGGTATCCTGCCGCCCATGCGCCAACGGTTATTGTGACACCATCTCAAACGCTACGTGCAAGCTAGGGGAGCTCCACATGCCATTATCACCAATATGCGCCGGCGGCTCGCGCGGATTGTAAACTATAGTCCAAGGGTTAGTGCCGTGCTATCGGTGTGGGGACTTGTTTTGTTACCGGCAATATTGGACGCGTTGTTGTTGGTCCGGTCGAAGTGGCAGATAGGTGTGGCTCGGCGTATGACAAATATTGGAAAAATACATGTGTGTCGCGCGATCACAATCATTAGCGCCCACTACACAGCCACGAGCTCCCCCAACGCCACCATTCTCATACTCCCCCGATGGGAACACACATACCATACCGCCACTCCAAATACATCACCTCACCCTACACACATAAACTTTACACCCTCCCCAACGATGCAAACACTTTCCTACCCCCGGACCAACGCATAGGCACTCCAACCCCCACACCATTCGGCACACCCTGGATGGTGGACATCTACCTCGTCGATAAACCCCCCTCACACTCTTATGTTTGCCCTCACACACAACCATGACCGCCCTCCACAACACACCCGAATCCATCTACAACATCCACCCTCCGAATCCTTGCATCATCATTCCAACCTCGTCCGACTTCACCAATTGCTCTCCACACTCTTCGGGCATCTTCCACCGACCCCCCAACCCCACTCACCCCATCACCTACCCTCTCCCAAAACGAACATCACTAACATTCTCCCCCACCAACGGAGTTCTTGCTTGGGATTGGCATGACTTCGTATATACTTACGGCTCCAAGAAGGGAGGCTCTTCCCCCCTTGGCGCGGTTGCCACCCACCCCGCCTCGGACACACACGTGTCAAAATTTTGGTGACCTCCACCCCTCCTTCTCACACCATCAATCGTGCGGAACTCGCGGGCATCGATATCGCGGCCTACAACTTGGCCATATCCACCTCCTTACAGACAGTGCGTGCTCACTCCGTCTTATCCAAGGCTACATGAATTGCCCATCCGCCTACCGACACAACATCCACAGCGACGCACTTGAATCCATCACACACACCCTCAAAACTCGGTGTAAGGGATCTGCACCCATCTAGGCAAAACGCGACTGTCCGCACCCTCTACATGTTGCGTTTTGCAAGCATGAATAAGTTCAGAATAAACCTTAAACTCATAATGTATCATGCTCCCGGCTAGGCAACCCTCGTGTGAGTCGTGCACTACGTACCATTGTACGAGAACCGAACCGTACTGCGCTAACCCCAAATAACAAGGCCAATAATTTTGGAGTTTCCCACCTCAAACCTTCCAACAACATGAAAATAAGCATGAATGAATGCATTCCCGCCTTATTCTTATATTATTCGCTGCCAAAGTGCCGAGACGCCGGCGTCGCTTGCATCGCAGGGACGACACGACGCACCTGATGCCAAATCGAGAACAGCCAACCCGCGGCCGACAGCCCCGAGTGCCCTTACCTAGTCGGTGCGAATAATAACAAATAGAAACCACAGTAGCGCTTTAACATAGATCGCGAAAGCAAAGCCGCTGATTTATACAAAAAAACGTGCCTTTTTCATCAAACTGGTACCCAAACTTGACACAGCTGTCGAAGTGCCGACTGTGGGACTCAAAACAGCGTCGCGCGTGGAACGAGGTCTGTGTGGACTCGGGTGGGACGGCAGTGTCCAGGGTAACTGATGTATCCGTACGTATTTAGAACAGCCACAAGCCCGCGCACGGCTTCGCTCCTGGCTCTTTGGCGACCGGCGCGTTGGTGCCACGATGCCCTCCGTTATTGCGCGGGCACATCGACCGTTTGCTCGAACTCAGCTCAGCTGTGCCACTCCTTCCGGACAGCGATAGCACGCCCATCCGAAGATACAGGCACGCGCCCGTCCGCCGGCTTCTGCTCCAGCGAATTTACAGTCACAGGACCGCCATTCCGGCTGGTGCACGCGGCTGGTCGTCCGCGTTATTTTAGCTCGTCAGTCGAAGACGTCTCCTTTGCGACTTCCCTGGCGCGGGCGCCAACCGCGGATGAGGTAGAAACTGCCGTTGCGACGCACCTGAAGAACACGGGAGGAGTACAGGAGCTCACGGCTTCGCAGGTGCTGCTTCTTTGGGCCCGCTTAGAACATTATGTGGTTGTGTGGGTCGGCAAACTGAGGGGAGTGCTCGACATCGTTGACGAAAGATTCGTGCCAATAAAAATGGTACAGTACTTATTCTACGTGTTCTGTTGCCGCATCAGGCGGCAGCAGCACTGCAACGTCTGGCGCAGCTCGGCAGCGAGCTTGGCGGGCGGATCGATCCTGGATCCTCTTTTGTGTCGTCCCTTTTGCAAAGACTACGCCGGGAGGGTCTCCGGGAGCTAGGTTCCCGGCAGCGCGCAGCAGTGCTAACCTCGCTGGCTCGACTGCAGTCCGGGAAAGGCATCAGCACGCTGCTCGAGGCGCTGGTCACTCACGCGCTGGGCAGAGGCAATGTACCTGCATGCCATAGCGCCATCGCCGCGGAGCTGACCGCACTGCTGACGGTGTGTGCGTCTGATCTATCAACTATCCTATCTCCTCTCATCTCTCAACGCGACCCCCCCCCCCCCCCCCCCCCCCCCCCCACACACACACACACACACTGGAATGCAGGCATGCGCATCTCGTAGCACCATAACACAACTCTGAAAAATATGTACGGTTATATGCATAAGCTTGAGTAGAAACACATTCCCTCTCTCACACACACACACGAACACAAAGACAAACTCACACACACGCGCACACACACACAATCCAAACACGCACACACACACACACACACATATAGACCACCTACACACACGCACGCACACACACATACACACACACACACACACACACACACACACGCACGCACACATAGAAACACGCAACCATGCACCCACCCACCCAAACATCCCCCCCCCCCACACACACACAAACATGTACCCACACGCACGCGCTCCCCCCGTCCACATATGCACAAGTCCATAAACACACATGAATGCACACGCACACAGACACACACACCAACATACACACACACACACACACTCACACACATACGCACACACCCACACCCACCCCCCTCACACGCACAAACACACACATGCACCCCCACAAACACACATACATCCATACACACACACACACACGCACATCCAAAAACACACATGCGTACACACACACACACACACACAAAAACACACAAACACACACCTGCACGCATACACTTCCATCCACCCTCAAATATAAATGAACGTTGCACAGGTATTGAAGGTAATGCGGACGTACCGCCCTTCATTCCCATTCTCACACACTCTCGCGGCAATACTTATGCGTCTTCGCTTTCTCTCATGGGCGCACATGACCGTACATACACATACACACACATACACACACGCGTAAACTCATACCGAAGCACATGCTATACCTTACACTCTCTGTACTGTTCAGGACGGCACCGTTTTAAAACAAATGGCTAGGCCCACACGTATGCGTTAATTCAATGACATTCACATTTATGAGTGCGCACCTAAATACGCGTGTATGTATTCAAATTCATTTTCGGTCATTAACACATAAATGCAGTCATACGCTCACACTTATTTATTGGCACCAAAAAATTAAATTCACATCCACATGTGACCTATCTAGAAAGCATGCAAGCGCATGATCGGTAACATGCACAAACAGACTGAACTCACACATTGACTCATGCACAGTGACACACACATGCACATCACACTCAACACTGCGCATTATCAGCATCTCGTGTTCAATCCCTCTCAAACACATGTGTACACACACAGACACACATCATCCCTCTTTCTCACACTCACTATCGTTCTCTATTTTTTTTCTCACCCTAACTCTCACACACACACATATAAAATCACACACACACACACACACACACACACACACACACATGCGCGCACGCACTTACACACACATACACATATATACATATACATACATACACACACATACAAGCACGCACATACACACACACGCACACGCATACACACACACACACACACACACACACACACACACACACACACACACGCACACACACGCGCGCGCGCGCACACGCACGCACACAAGCTGATGGGGCTATGCAAGCCGCCCACTTCATAGAGTTGTCATCCGGGGAGATAGTTCAGTCTCTTACTTGTTTGTCGATTACCTGTGGTTTTTTCAATGCTATTTTGAATTACATGATAATGTAGAGAAGATAAGCGCCCCTCCCGATTCGCGATTTGTTGTCAGGCGCACGGGGAGCTGCGCCACCGACCCAGGGTGGAGTTACTACAGCGCGCCAATGCGATGGTGCTGGATGGGGTGCGTCGGGGCCCAGATGAGGCCAGAATGACAGAGCTGCGCAGCCTCGCGGAGGCCGCGGCTCGACTCGGTGGCGGTCTTGAGCCCGCGATGCTGGACGCCCTGCGCCCCTCACCTGATAATACGTCTGCCGCTGCTGACGACCCTCTGCGGCGCCTGGACGAGCAGAGCAGCGCGCAGAGGGTGTGGGAGTGCGCCACTCTCGCGATGGAGTCGCCGCGCGTGTTTGCCGCGCTGCTGCAGCCAATCGGGTTCCTTTTGGGACGGCTGAATGTGACGTCTCTGGCCGCCCAGCCACCTCCCCTCGCCAATCTCGACCCCGAAGCCTCCCTGCACCACCTGTTGCATGCGCTGCAGGAGGAGGTTCGCGAGGAGGCGGGGAGTCTGCCGCCCCGCGCGCTGTGTAGTGCGGCGTGGGCCTTCGCTGCGATGGGCGTCAGCTCACCAGTCGTGTTTGAGACTGTTGCTGCTGAGCTGACGGCTCGGCCGTCCGCCATCGCCTCACTCAGCAATGACCGCCTTGTGCTGCTGCTGTGGTCCTTTGCACAGGTGAGTCCATTGCTTTCCGGAAACCCTGAGTTATACCCCACATGAAACCCTAATCCCCCAGACATATAACCATAGTCCATGTATAGAAATCCTCTATGTAGTGAGCTATTGTTGGAAGCGTTTCGAAATGTAGATTTTTCCGGTGAAGGCGTGTCTTCTTCTGATATTCGAAAACCCTAGCTCCTGACAGAATATCGCGGAACCCTAAATTCACACCTTTATAATAAAAGTCTGCTGTAGAGAATGCTGAATGTTGATTTGATTTGGAAATGTGGGGGTGTTAATTTGTTTTGAAATATCAGTATTTCAAGCGCGGCATCGCGATGTAATGAGCTGAATACTATGTTAACCCGAAACTTACACCCAACAGGATACAATAACCCTAAACGCTGGCATGTTCTTTTGTCCATGTATGTGAATGTCGCTAGCTGTTGTTTGAAGCGTTTTAAGGTGGACGGGGCTGTGTTTCGAAATGTGTATTTTTTCGCTCACGGTGTGTCCCATTCTGACATTTGGAAACCCTAGTGCCCTATTTTATATCACGACATACTAAATTTATTTGCTTGAATTGAATTTTTTGCTGTTGCTGGGTTTGTTTTAAATTTTTGATGTCGAAATTTATGGTTTTAGTAAATCGTATGAGTACAAAATGTGTGTGAACAAAACGGTATGTGAACAAAATGTATGGTTATTTTGTTCACACACGCTAAAGGGTATTACTCGAAGCCCCTCGTCATTTATATTGAGCTGTCTTTGGAATAATGTAACCAACCAAGCGCTATTTCTTATCGCTTGTCAATGTAGCGCCCAACAATGTGCACTCGCATTGGGCCCGTAAAGGGTATGCCCGCGTGTAGCATAAAGGCCCGTAGCCGGTTTCAGTTTTGCATTTGCCCATCAGTTTTACATCTCCAGTGACATCGGTGTTTCTCACAGCTTTGGTTTGGGTATTCTATCTATGTTTGAATGCAAAACGGATGGATTGCTTCAAAATATAAACTTGATTGCGTATTTTCTCCTTTTATATGCACTTTATTTATTTTGTACACATATACGTTGTATACGTTTTTCTGTGAAGTCTTTTTCTTTCGCGTTTCGCTATAAAATGATATTTTTATCAACGACGCCCCCCTCCTCCCAGGCAAGGCAGCCATCGCGCGCCCTTTTCTCCGCCGCGCTGCCAGAGCTGCTCCGCCGAAAGCTGCCCTCGCGCGGGATGGCGGATGCGTTGTGGGCGTACGCTCGAGTGGGCCACAGAGCGGCGGTGCTCTACGACACTGCGGAGCGGTCGGTGGTTCGGAACGGAGGGGGGATGAGCGCCACCGCGCTGGCTGCCACAGTTTGGGGCTTTGGCCACAGCGGTTTCTGGTCGCCGGCTGTGCTGCATATGGCGCAGCAGCAGGTGCAGCGCCGGCTGCCGGAATTTCAATCGTGTGACTTGGCTAAGGTCCGTCTTCC
>JAPMLY010000474.1:0-32500 GCA_026401115.1 Tetraselmis chui
ACACACAAATACACACACACGCAAACGCACACACACACACACACACACACACACACACACACACACACACACACACACACACACACACACACACACACACACACACACAAATACACACACACACAAATACACACACACACGCACACACACACACGCACACACGCACACACACACACACACACACACACACACACACACACACACACACACACACACACACACACGTCACTTAAAAACAATCCTTAATTTGATACAACCCCACAAAAAACATAAAAATGTTCCTTTTCTATTTGCAGCCATATTGCTTGCCCCACTCACTCTTCATCCTGCTCTCCTTCCTCCTCCTCCTCCTGCTGCTCCTCGCCTTCGCCCCTTTCCTCTGCTCCTCCATCCTCGGCGCCGACCTCGACGCCGACCGTGGCCTCCGACGACTCCAACCCCGGCAGCGCCTCGTCATGTGCCACCTTCGCCGCCATCACGCCTCGCGCTTTCCTGCGAAACTCGCTACTGAGGCCTCCCGTGCGTGTCAGTTGTGGTGGCGGCAGCCCGCGCGTGACGGAGACGAGGCCGAAAGTGGTGGATGGCTAGGGTCAGTATTAGGGTTTCAGTGTTCACGTCGTGCGCTGAGACTGAGCTCGTTGGCGTGAGCGGTAAGCTGCGTTTAGTGAATTCACGCTCTTCGCGGGGGCATGTGCTGAGACTGGAGCTTCAAACGCCACGGAGAGCCGAGCCGCGCGCAGCGTGGTTGCGTCGACGGGGGTGCCCGGACTTCGGGCGCTTCGCATGTCGCGCGGTGCAGAGCGCCGCGTGTGTCGCGCGCCCTGTGTGCCGCGTGCTACCCGCCGTGTTCATATTTCCTACATACGGGTACGGGTACATGTGATGACGAACCGGCGCGCGAGAATAACGACGACGACAGCGTCATCACACACCCACAGAAGTACCTGTACAAATACCTGTACGGTGAATAAATAATAATAATTTGCATCATCCTGCAATAATATTATTTTGACTACTGTGTCTGTATTACCTGTTACGATGATAGACATGCATGGTATTGTAATTTTAATAAATAATTCATTGTAATTTTCTTAAATTAATCATAGGTATATTTTGCTTTCGACTCGTGTGACGGAGCGTCTTGGAAATGTGCCGACGAAGAAGGCAAGATGCAAATAAACATGAAGTGCAGAGGCACAGCCTTACCGGTAGCAGTGCTCATTGCAAGCTCTCAATAATAAGCGCTCTATGATTTGTTCACTAGCTAGAGGTTGGGTCGTTTGGCCTTAGGTTGGGTCGTTTGGTTGGACGATTCATCAGAGAGACACACAGGTATCCCTATCTTTGCAAGTAATTTTTCAAAATGTGTGCGCTGGATATTTTCAACCCAGTGCATACACTCTCCAGACTTCATTAACTATTTTGAATAATTCTACGCACCCGTACGGATGAGTAAACCCACGCAGATGAGATAAATAGACGCAAACTGCCGGAAGCAGTAAATCTATTTATCTTAAATAGTGATACCATTATATTCAATTATGGGAAAGATACAAGCTATCATCGGTAGCTAGGGCGCCAGTACCCAGTACCTGTACGCACTCCTCTTGAATAAACAACTCCAATAATAAAAATATATCACCAAACCCAAATTGCAAATAGAATATGAGCCGCGGAAGAATGCCATCCTGTCATGGTGCCTATGACGACAGGTTGCAGACGACTACGCCTCCTCGCCCCTCGTCACCGCGAGATACGTGGGCAGCAGCAGTAGCAGCAGCAGCAGCAGGAGCAGCTGAAACGGGAGGGGGCACAGGTTCTGAACCTCCGCGTCGCCGGTACCTCGGCCGTGGGCACTCTCTCTGACGAGCTGCCCCCCCATGGCAACCACGACGGCGGGGCGCTTCGTCGGCGCTTACCGTCTGCCCGCCACGCCCGAGCTGCAGACCGTCCTCGCCACCGTCCGAGACGGTAACTACTTCGACCAAGTGAGCAACCTCCCCCTCCTCTTACTGGTCTCGATAACCTTCTAACGTACTTCAATCATACCGTTCAGGACACTCGCTGCATCTGTGCGGCATCATACGCGTTGTTTTTCTTCCGCCGGCCGCCGACTCCGTGTCGCGCACCAAACCTCCGCACGTATCGACGCTACATGCGACACCGCCAGCGTTACGGGCGTCCGCCATACCGCGCACTATCCTCTTCCTGGAATCACGCAAACTCCTCGCGGCAGTGCCATGGCTGGTCTTGTGACCTGTGCTCACGACCCGATTGCGCGTTGCATCGGTGTTTTATTCCGTTTTTGCCATTTTCAAGAAAAAGATGGGCTGAGCCGAGTGGGCTGAGCTCTTATTTCTGTGTTAAATTTCACCTGTCTAGGATCTGCGTGAAGAGGCCAAGCTGTTCATCGGGGCAGATAAGGTGCCGTACGTCCTTGTGCAGAAGCTGTGCACGGCTGTCAGGTGAGGGTGCGACGGGCGGGCACAATTTAATGCGATTGCTGCCATTACTCATTTCATCCTTGGGGGGGTGTTTTTGCAGCGAGGTGACGCGCGTTGTGGCCTGAGGGGTGGGAAGGGGTGACTCTGTTTTTCTTGCGTGTGTGTGTGTGTGTGTGTGTGTGTGTGTGTGTGGGTGTGTGTGTGTGTCTGAGTGTGTCTTTGTTTGTGGGTGCGCGCGAGCCTGAGTATATGTGTGTGTATGTGTGTGTGTGTCCATACATGTGATTGTGGGTGTATATGTGTGTGTGTGTGTGTGTGTGTGTCTGTGTGTGTGTGAGTCTGTGTCTGTGTCTGTGTCTATATCTGAGGTTGTATGTGTGGATATGTCCGCATATGTGGTTATATGTGTGTCTCTGCGAGTAAGTGTGTGAGAGTGTGCTTGTCATTGTGTGAGTGCGTGTGTGCATGGCAAAGCCAGCGTGTGTTAAATGGGCTGATGGCGTTGTTCGTGTGTATGTGTCAATGGTGGTTGTGCAGGGAGAAGGAGGGCGTGCACGGGCCATGGGTCCACCACCTCGCCAGCTTTGACGTGGACACGTAGCGCTACCCCCTTGTGGATATCGGCCACCATCCACGGCGCTTAGTAAATGCGAGGCAAAGAATATGTGCGAATGAGTGATGGCGGGTGTTGGGGGTGTATTAAGAGGGCGACTCAAATTTATTCTGTTTAGCTGTGATGTAAATATGACATTTCGACTAACAACTTTCGCAAATGTTTGTCGTAGTGGGCGCTGTGAATGATGGTGCGCGCGGTTGAGAGGTGTGATTTGCACTGACATAGTTGTGGGTACTCGTCATTTTGCAATCGACGGTTTCGTAGGTGATGGCATTGTCGCTGTTAACACTCCTCGAAAGTGTCGTACATATGAGGCATGTAAACTGAGCAACACACACAAATGGATGTATAAAAGTAAGTAGGTAATCCACGCAGCTGCGATGAGTGAAAAAAATTAGTATCCGAGACATTGCTTTGAATCGTCCTCCTTGCTGGATCAAACCATTGCGTCCCTTGTCTGTTGTCATTGGGTTCGACTCGGTGTCGTACTACACGCGATTGTGCTACTTGGGGGGATATTAGGTGAGACGTGAGACAAAAATTCTGTGCAAGTTATGTCCATTTGATTATTGAACGAATGCGTAGACTGGCGACCGAAATGCGCTCACACAAGTATCGTCGTATTTGCACCGCTTTTATAAGCTCGGATGATACCTTTTGATGTTTTCATTCGGGACATGTGAAATAAGTCCGTAGTCCAACTGAAGTGTTGTTCATTTGCTTTCACTTCTGAAAAATGTCACTAACGCTTCCTTTGTGCTGAATGCGATATTTTCCTACTGGCTTGATTTTCTTGCTTCAGCGGTATCACGTTTCAGTCTAAAAATCCGCTTATATTTCGGCTCATAATTTATTTTATTTGAATTGAATGAGGAATTCGCAGTGATGTGATTGGGGCTAAATGACGGTGACCGAGTTTTTCAGGCCCCAAACATGGGCCGTTCTGCGCAAACGACATGCACACGAATTATGCTTCGACACAAAACATGTGTAAAAAATGAGCGAGCTACCCAATACGATCACCTTGACGCGCAAATACCAAACTAACCGTTAAACTTGTGCTTTCCGTGGACAAAAACCAGCGACAATATGACATACCAAATATCGCATCAAGAGCGTGGCAAGTTTAAGGGAAGTATTTGTTATTGCTTGTCAGATAAACCCAATGACGAAAGGAAATTAAGCCAAACACTAACGAAACACAAACCTACACACCACGCACGGAGGGGCATGCTACGGCAAGAGCACAGCCACCAAGAACAATACCATGCAAGTACTTCCCGAAACTCAGAGAGTATCACGGAAGGCCACCGACGCTTATGGGTTGCTATTGAACCATGCAACCACAGTTAGTGTGGAAGATAACGTACGCAAACGTAGTTACAGTCAGAGTCCCGCAAACGGAACAGTTACGGCGACAACCAGCCTACATGCGTGGTGTCGGGACAACAGAAGTGCGAGAGCTATAGCCTAGCGACAGCTCTATACCGAGTCAAACAGTTTATCGGTATGTCCGATCTAGACATGTACTAATCATATCTAGATATATAGAGTAGCTTACAGTAGCTATCTGCAACTAATACGTATACGGTATTACTTACAACACTCCCCATGAAGGTAGCTACGGGATTAAGCGTTGCATTGGGTCTTGTCCTCCAAGGATCGCACTTCGGTGTCTTGCTAGTGCAGGTCCTGGGAGGGGTTTGGTGAGCATGTCAGCCACCATCTGGTCAGTGGGGAGGTACCTCAACTTGATGGTTCCTTGCTCCACGTGGTCTTTGAGGAAGTGCCACTTCAGGCCGATGTGTTTAGTCTTCTCGCTGATCAAGGCATTCTGGGAGTATGCAATGGCGCTTTGGTTGTCCTCCCAGATAGTGGTGGTTTCGGTGATGGGGGAGTCGAAGATTTCTCCCAAGAGTTGTCGGAGGTGGAGTCCCTCCTTGGTGGCGTCAGCCGCAGAGTAGTACTCGGCTTCACACGTAGATTGAGCCACACAAGTCTGTTGTTTGGACTTGTAACTGATTGGCCCGCGTCCGAGGGTGAAGAGATAGCCGGAGCGAGACTTGCGGGTGCTGCTGTCGTTGGCCCAATCAGCGTCGGCAAAGCATGTGAGTTGGAGGCTGTGGTCCAGGCCCCCCCCCAACGTCAGGCGCATGTCGATGGTGCCATGGAGGTAGCGGAGGACCTTTTTCAGAGCCTGCAAGTGTGCCTCGGTGGGTGAGGCTTGGGCAGAGCCGAGGATGCTCAACGCCGTGGAGACATCGGGGCGTGTACAAACGGCTGCGTACTGGAGGCTGCCCAGGAGGCTAGGGTAGACGTCCTTGGCCACCCCTGTGAGAGAGGGCGAATTCAAGTATGCGAGGCCGGCGAGAAAGCCCGGATCCATCGGAAGTGACGACGGCTTAGAGTCGGACATGCCGTACTTGGCGAGGATGTCGCGCAGGTACTTGGACTGGTCCAGCGAGATCGTGCGCGTGGAGCGATCGCGGGTAATGTGCATGCCGAGGAGTTGGGAGAGGTCGCCGAGGTCCTTGATCTTGAACCGTGCTCCGAGTTGGGCTTTGAACGATGCGAGCCAAGTGGCATCATTGCAGGCCGCGGGAATGTCATCGACGTGCAGGGCGATCATGGCGAAAACGTTACCGGTGCGGAAGATGTAGATGCACGGGTCGGAGACGCATTGTTGCCATCCATGGTCGACGAGCCATGCACGAAGTAGTATGTTGAACTCGCGGGGGGACTGTTTAAGGCCGTAGAGGCAGCGCTTGAGGTGACAAACCTTGGACGTTCCATCGGTGAAGCCGAGGGGCTGGCGGATGTACACATCCTCCCGGATGGGGGCGTAGAGAAACGCTGTGTCGATGTCAAGTTGGCAGAGTTCAAGGTCGCGGGCGGCTGCGATGGTTAGGAAGAGACGCAGGATGGCCATGCGGATGACCGGGGAGAAGGTCTCCGTGTAGTCCAGTCCGGCGCGTTGACTGCACCCCTTGGCGACGAACCGCGCTTTGAAGCGGGAGACGTCGCCGGCTGTATCCGACTTGACTTTGAAGATCCACATGTTGTTGACGACCATGCGGCCTGGGGGGAGGTCCACAAGGTCCCACGTGCCGTTGCTGATGAGGGAGGAATACTCTTGTTGCATAGCGGCTTGCCATTGGGGGGCTTGGGCGCTGTCCACAGCAGCCCGGTAGGATTTTGGTTCCACACACTCTCGGGCGGAGAGGAGGGCGACGGCGGTAGAGGACGTGCCGGCAGGTGTGTGTGGGGGACCCGTGACAAGGTCGGGGACGTGAGGGTGCTCAAATATGTCCTCGGGAGATGTGCCTTGTTCAGGATCACAACACGCCGTTACGAGGATCGGTGGGTAGTCGGACAGGTGGGCAACCATATCGCCGTAGCGAATGGGGTGGGAGCGGAGCCGAGTATGGCGAGGGGCTGCCGGGAGGGGTAGGGGTGTGGGTAATGTGAGGTCAATGGGGTGGGATAGGGGTGAGTCTGCGGGTACGTCGTCCGAAGAGTCGGTGATGGCCGAGTCGACGGAGGGTTGTATGTCGAAGCCTGGGGTGTCTTCCTGAAAGACAACATGTACGGAAGTGGTGATGCGACGCGTTTCCGGACTGTAGACACGATACCCAGGTGCGTCAGGGGGATAGCCCACCATGACGCCGCGAAATGCTTTTTCACTGAGTTTCCGACGTTGTTTGTCGGGGACCTTGGCGAAAACGGCGCAGCCGAAGACGCGGAACTTGGAGGCGTCGGGCACCGACGACGTAAGGAGTGTGAGGGGGACGCCCCCATTAGGTCCGACCGAGCGACTGTACGTGCGGTTGCGAAGGTACACAACAGTGCTGACAGCGCACGACCGCATGGAGTTGGGAACGGCCATGTTGTGGAGCATCGCCGATGCATTGTCCCGGATAGTGCGCTAGGGACGTTCGGCTTTGCCGAGCATGTGGTGGGCGTATGGGGCAGAGAACTGCACCCCGACGCCGAGGTGTGCGCACATCCGGCGAGTGACAGCAGCTTCAAACACAGAGTCTGAGTCAAATTTTAGGACCGGTGCGAACGCGCCCGTCTGGGAGTGATGGCGGGCATGCATGTGTTTGATGTCCAAGAGGATGGTCTCCAATTCCGAACATGCGTCGTCTCTAGACTTAAGGAACCGCACCCACATGTAGTTGGTGTGGTGGTCGATGACGAGCAAGCAGTAACGGAGGCCATGTGGGGAGGGGACATTGACCGGGCCCCAAAGGTCAGCGGACAGATTGAGGAGGGGGTGGGATGGCTTCGCGCAAGCGGTTGTGTTGCGTGGTGCAGCTGTGGCTTTGTGAAGTAAGCAAGAGTCGCAAGAAACTTTGGTTACAGCGCTAGTTAACACAGGGCTAGTCGGGACACCGTGATTATGCTGAGCGTGAAGGCTTTGCATGTTGAGGTGGCCAAAGCGACGGTGCCATAGGACGGGATCACACTGGGCAGTAAGGGCAACCTGAGGTGAGGGGTCAAGTGCCGCCGGTGCGGATTGGCTTGAAGGGAGGTCCGGCTGGTGGGGAAGGAGGTAGAGACCGTTTCCGGACGGTTCTAGCACACCCATGCCTGTGGGTACCAAAAGCAAACCAGTGTCAGAGTTGGAGGGGAATATGAATTCACATCCGCCGTGAGTTTGCATTCAGCTGACACTAAGTAGTCTGTCGATACGCTGTGCGGAGCGAGATGATAGGTCAGGGGTGTAGAGTGCATACACAGTGCGGTGAATGAGCTGGCCAGAAGCAAGTCTGACAGAAATTCGCACTGAGCCACTGCCCTTAACGTCAACGCCGACACCGCCCACGCGAGAGGGAGCGGAGGGGGGCGTGAATTTCACGAAGTCATCTCGGAACGCAGTGAGGTTAATCGAGCAGGCGGAATCAACGACCCAAAACTTTGACAGGTTACGACCCGGGGCGAGGGAAGAGGAGAATGCCACAGAGCTGAATGGGACACTCACCTCGTCGTCAGCGCAGTCCTCGAGGGTAGGTAGGCAGTCGGTGTCATCGGCGGGGTCGTCGTCGGCAGGGACGTCAATCAGCAGCGCAGCGTGAGCAGAGGGGGTGCCGTCGGCGGCGCCGTACTTCTGGACTGTCAGCCTACGCTTGGCGAGATTCCACTTAAGGATAGCGTCATCCGTGGCAGTGCAGGCGGACATGAGATGGTTGAGGCTGCCACAAACGCCACACTTGTTGGGTCGATGGCCGCGAGGGTTACGGTGTGGCGGGCCTCGACCGCTGTGCGAGCCGCGGCCCGCAGCGACGAACGCGGAGATGGGAGGGCATGACATGGCCGGAGCGGGTGTGTCCGGTGCAAGGTCGTCGTCCATGTTGTGCGCAAGGTGGAGAATGCTGGCCATCACTTCATCAGCCGACATGATGTAGTCCGTGTCAAAGGCGTTGATGACGCATTGCTTCGCCTGACGTGTGGGCCGCTGCTAGAAATACCGCGCAGCATGAGGAGACCGAGGTGGTGGGGGTGGATGGCAACGGAGCCATCAACCAACTGGCATGTGTCGTTGTAGTCGTCAAAGGTCTGGCGCATGTAGTGGACATAGTCACTGAGTGACTGACCAGGTCGCTGTCTGACCGTCAGGTTGTCCAGGAGGGACAAGGAGCGAGCAAAAGACCGACAGTCGAGGCGTTCACAAAGGATGTCCCACGCGGCAGCGGCGCAGTCAGGGCGTGCTGGAGAAACGCATTTCATCGCTTGGTTAGCGCGCTTATTCGCGCTGGCTGCATGGAGAAGCAGCGTGTAGGCGTAGTGTTGCGCTTGTTCGTCGAGCCAGACGCCGGAGTCGCGGATGGCCAGCTGTGGAATGAGGTATGCGGCCTTGATGGAGAAGAAATTAAGGAAGGTC
Source organism: Tetraselmis chui (assembly GCA_026401115.1). Classification (NCBI taxonomy): domain Eukaryota; kingdom Viridiplantae; phylum Chlorophyta; class Chlorodendrophyceae; order Chlorodendrales; family Chlorodendraceae; genus Tetraselmis; species Tetraselmis chui. The sequence continues at coordinate 8,945 of JAPMLY010000474.1, forward strand.
CTCTTCCATTGCTTAAAGTCCGTGGTAGGGCACATGACGGGGACCGACATCTTCATGGACCGGTTGAGAGCGTCCTTGTCGAAGCCGGGGGCTTCGTGAGCCGCCCGGTTGATGACCACCGGGTCAATAGTGGGGCGACGACGGCCACGGGTGGTGGGGTCGCCATGTTGGACTGGGGGGGAGTGCCGGCCATGAAAGGGAGGAGGTGGGCCACCGGGAAAGGGAGAGCGGCCGGCCATGGGACGCGGCGGGCCGTACGAGTGCGGGTGGTCACGGTAGGGGGGGACGAGGTGAGAGGGCGCCTCCGGGATATGAAGGCCGGGGTGGTGAAGGGCATATCCGGCGGGGGAAGGGGAAGGGGAAGGGAAGGAAGGAAGGGGGGGGGAAGGGGGGAGGTGGTGGGAGGTGATCAACCCGGATGGCGTGACGCGAGGGGTCGTGGTGCGCATCGGCACGCGGGGGCTCGCGGGGCGCATCGTGACGGCGCTGTGCGACTGTGGGGTCGCCAACAAGAGCTGCAGGAGTAGCAGCAGCGAAGACTGTTTCTGCGTCCGGGGGTACGTAACCATGGTGGGGATGTTCAAGCAGGTGGAGGGTGTGGCCGTCGTGGCTGTCCCGGACGGGTTCGATGTGAGCATCGTGGCGGCGCTGAGCTACAGGGGGGTGCGGATTAGCACCCGCAGCAGCAACGGCACCCTCGGCCGACTGCGAGTCGAGACGAGCTGTTATGCGCGCCACTTGCGCAACGAGCAGCGCGAGAGTATCCGGGGGGTGATCGAGGTTGCTCTTATGAGAGCCTGACTTAGGGGAGTCATGAGGTGAAACAGGCGGAGTTTTCGGCACCATTTCGACAGAGGGCGAAAAAGAAAGAGCGGAATGAAAAACAGGCAACGGTAAAAACCGCTAGCCGGACTCGTGCCTAACAGCGGTTTGCAAAGAGACGGCCTGATGCCCGCCGACCCCTCGGCATGTAGCCCCGGGGTGTCTCAGAGCACCTTCTCTGTATCCTCCACCCATTGTGGGGCACAAGTCGAGGCCAAGGCCAGGACAGGTGGAGCGCTGCGCTGGTGGCTGATTCGCTAGGATAATATAAAAATAAAAAGGTAAGCTACGGCTGGCGTGGATGCGTATTCACCCGATGGTGCGCCCCCCCGTTCTCCAGCTTGAGCCTGTGTGCACCATGTCCACACACGACGAGTGCGTCGGTGTGGTTGGCTGGCTATCTCCGTCGGGTGGCTGACATAAGAGGGGTGGTGGCGGGTTTTAAATTGCAGTTTATACTGGCAATACCGCCGACTACAAGTTGAAAGTACTACGTTGCTATATAGACTTGCCTTCTGCGGGAGAGCTGTCGATCGCAGCTCGCCGAACCAGGTTGTCGCGCGTGAGTGACGTGAGGCGGGGGCCCATAACCTATTGAACCATGCAACCACAGTTAGTGTGGAAGATAACGTACGCAAACGTAGTTACAGTCAGAGTCCCGCAAACGGAACAGTTACGGCGACAACCAGCCTACATGCGTGGTGTCGGGACAACAAAAGTGCGAGAGCTGTAGCCTAGCGACAGCTTTGTACCGAGTCAAACAGTTTATCGGTATGTCCGATCTAGACATGTACTAATCATATCTAGAGTAGCTTACATTAGCTATCTGCAACTAATACGTATACGGTATTACGTACAACAGTTGCACCAAATCAGGCACGGCGCATATCACCCAGAAAACGATCAAAGGGAACCGGCATGGATAGGTGTTGAAGGTGCCCCTTCATCTGAGTAAATGGGTCACGACGACGACTACATAGCAATGCGCCATGCCCAAATACATGAATCGCCACAACATTAGTCGAAGCGCTTGCAACGAGCAACAACGAGCTCTCCATATTGAAGTATCCCCGTCAATCCGCCACCGCCAGCCAACGTATTAACCCTCCTCGCGCCTCCACACACTCGTGGAATAGTATCGGTCCCGTCCCCCTAACGTCAAATTAGCTCAGGGGCATGTGGTCCTAAAAGCAAATGTCGGAAGGTCATAGCGGGAGATCTCAGCGCTTAACTAAACATTCATTTTTAGTTCCCGGTACGGCCGTACTTGACTTTTCCGACCGTTAAGTATCGCATGGATTGCATGTTCCGGAAGCTAGTCCCAGCCTAGCAAGACCCGCACAGTGCATGGCCTTGCATAACTAGATAGATACCGTCGACAAGCACGAGGAAGTGGGTGTGAATGCCGCCGGGCATGCAAGTACACCCCCATCTACAGCCGCCGCCGTTGCGGCACAGGTGGGCGCCAAGCCGGGACATATACATGACATCATGGGGTGCGTATATGCTGAACAGAAAGCATATACGAAAGCCGAAAGCTTGCTCAATTACCCCCTTCCTTGCGTTTTTGGACGTGATGGGTGTGTGATATTGGCTTGGCGGATATTTATTTGCGTCACGCAAAGAGAGGTCTGATCTAGTCAAGTAAGAACAAGCGAAAACGATTTACAACGAGTACACCCGCTGCAATTTACGTTTGGCACCGAGATCTAGAATCTTCACCGTCAATCCATCGTCGTGAATTACTTACCGGTGGAACCGGTGAGGTAATTGGGCGTTTACACCTCCCTTCCCCCCTAATTTGGAATTCGGAACACCCAAAGCGATATACAAGGAGCATAGTAGCCATAGTATGTCGATTAAGTCTATGATATGCAAGCTTGATAACTCGGCCGAATGGCCTGTTACTAGACTGCGGAGAGGCATACTCGTGCCTCTCCGCGGTGCACCGCGTTAGATTGAGCCGTACATGTGTGTAACCCATCGTTTGGGTAGTGCAATATGTTCAAGCACCCAAAATGCGTTCATCATAGTAGCGAAGTTTACAAGCAAATCAAGAGGGCGATACGGCGGCACTGGGGGCGCTACGTGCCGTGCGAAAGGCTTACAAATATGAAACGATGTGCGTGGAGACACGTTCCCGGGCGGCGGTGTCCCGTGAATGTATATCGCCATATATTCAACGACCAATGCACCAACACACCGTCGTGGCGACGCTGCGAACGACTCGCGTTTGGGCCGTGATGAGTAAGGTGATGAGCGCATGAATGGATGTGATTGTGGGGCTTCGCCGCCAAGCAAGTAAGTAAGCTTACCAATACTCGATCGAGGAGCAGGTCGCTCGATCCGTTCCGACTCCCGAGGCACACGAAGGGTTGGGGGGACGCGTGGGTAGAGTAAAGATGCTGAAAATCCCGCCTTTATCATGGATCCTCCCGCCAAACTATCCATAGTATTTCGATATTTAAGCATAATTTCAGGGCCCTCTCAATTTTCTATCACTTTATATTATTCTCTGAAGTTCATGGATTTGTTCGTGTTACATGGCGTAGTGTAAATTAACTACGCCGTACAAGTGCATATATACCCATACTTATTATGAAAATTTGAAAATTATGCAATATGCTTGCTTGTCGGATCCCGGACGACTTAGCAACCACGGTGACCGATGAGTCAACGAACACGCGAGGGGGGTGATTAGTTTTTCCGACGCTCATCGACCGGAGATCTTAGCTGACATTGTCACATGGGAGGTTCGCGACTACTTAATGTACTGATACCATACTTGTTTGTATGTCGGAAGCATCATAGAGAAGAGAGCCCACCAGTTAACGTCGAATACGGGATAATGGTACCCGTATGCATACTTGATTGCCGTAGAAGTAAACACTTGAACATCCATGGGCGCCAGCCGGCAGCGCAACGGCGGCGGTCTCGGAGGGGGTGCGCTTGCAAGCTCGTCGGCACTCAACCACACCTCCCCGTGGTGGGCGCGGGTAACCTTATAGCCGTGCTAGGCGTGGCGCGGTTGGGGGCTAGGCGGGGCGAATCCGGCATTTGTGATCCGCGCGATCAACAACGGTCGGGAAGCTTCGGTACGGAGGGACTTAAAAAATGTTTTAAGTACACGCGCAAAGATACGTCTCGGTTCGTCCAATATTCCTTTTCAAGGTTTGGATAATCATGGAATATTCTCATGTCTCCAAACGGGACTATTTCGGGAATTTTGTGGCGGCGAGGAAGGTACGGGCGGATATGAGTTGGCGGTGGGCGTTGGAGGCAGCGACGGACCGATGGGAAGCAACGCCAGGGTAGAGCGCTCGCTAGCGGCCGAACCACCATATAAATCTCAAGTCTCCCGTGGTGGCGAGGAGAGACGCTGCGCATGCCCAAGGAGCGTCGCAGCCGGAGGAGCGACAAGAGATGGCGCCGGAGGTCCCATGATCGACCCCCGCCAAAAAACCCTTTACGGAGGATTTTCGGTTACATATTTCCGTATACCCAACACATTTTGCGGAAGGCACCCCGATCCATATTTTCAACTACCCCTCCCATAGTCGGTACCCGCCCATCGACATGAGTGCTTCAAGCAGTGCGCCTAGGGTTATCGCTACGGCACAATATTCGGAAAGTAGCGTAAAGCGTTGGGAGAGGGCGCGGCGGATGCAACAAGTCGAACATGTGTTGAAAAACATACGCATAAGGACGTGGGAAAGGAGAAAATTCTGACAAAGAGGAAGGGGTGCAAGCCGGATACCCTCTCCAACTATGAATTTCCTTTCCTTCCTAGCCCCCGAGGGAAGAGGGAAGCCTATGATGGGTGGTGAGATGCGTCGGGAGAAATAACGCTTGCCTCACACGAGGATATGCTTGGATCGAGTCGGGACCGTTGACGACCTAGGCGAGGGGGTTTTTGGCCTACCTTTCGCTCTAATCCGGCACGATTGGAGCCGCAGTGCCGCACAAGAGCAAAGGTCATACATGCCCGACTCGACCGACGTAAGCTGACCATCTTGCCAACCAATGCCCTCGCAACGGCTAGAGCATGCCGCGCATCGTGGAGACTAGCAAGCGATAAATTATTATTTTTCGTATAAGCAAAATCAAATCCCTAACGGCAACGACGGTCTCCATGCGGAATTGGGTGTCTTGCACTATCACGGCATCCGAGGCTCAAAACTAGCCATTGATGCCGTGGCATCTAGTCCCCCCTTTCCCGCGATGTCGCTCTATGACGTGACGAGAAAACCAAGTTCGAGAAATACTCGGAAGGGGTGAAGAGTCGCCCCGACATCCGCTTCATTCCCTTTGCGGTCGCGGACCTTGGGGCTCTCGGCGGCCACACCATGGGTTTTTGGACAGAGCTAGCCAAACACGCATTCGCCTCTAAAAGTATGCACGTGCGCAAGTTGTTCACCTATTGGCGCGGACATATTTCTCTCGCCGTCCATGTTGCTTACGCAGCCAACGTCTTGCGCAAGATGTCCGTCGCTACGGACGATGCGGATGCCGCTTTTTCCCCGGCTAGGATGCCTTCTCCAACCACGGCGTTTTTCACCCGCGCCATGGGCCGCAAGCGTCTCCATGCTACCTCGCGCGGCGCGTGAGGCGCCGCTTGTCGCCTCCACGTGTTGCATTTTTTAGCGTTGCGTGGGTGTTTCTTGTGGTTTCTTATGTTTTATCTGCTAGATTTTTGCACAATAAACGTAGTGCCTCCCTCTGCCGTGTATTGGATTCCGTTACCCTCTTGTCACCTTTGCTCTCTTTGTCCCCCCCCCCCCCCCCCCCCCCCCCCCCCTCCTTTATCTTCTCCAGGTTCCTATGATAATAGTGCTCCTTGTAATCGAATACATAAATTCATAAGCATGTGTAACGTATGGATTAGACGGCGTAATTGTACTGTCATCAGATAGCACCATGTCTAATGTGGAGAGGTTGGAACAGGTGGTTCACGGCGTAAGCCCTGATCCAGGGCCATAGACAGCACATCAAGGGACTGCCCAGCCCAGGGACAATAGCCGTTCACTCGGTATTGCTCTTGTTTGTAAACAATCTCAATTCCAATTTCAATGGAACATCATCTCTGCTGCCGCCCCCCTACTACCTGTACTCTGGCGCGTTTTCGAGACTACGCGTGTACGAGTACTATACCGTGGCCAATATTAATAGCAGCAGCATGTAAACGCTGTAACGGCGCTCTTCACCCGCGCCATGCTTGGGCCGCAAGCGTCCCCGTGCTTCCTCGAGCGGCGCGTGAGGCGCCGCTTGTCGCCTCCAAGTGTTGCATTCTCGGCGTGGCTTAAGAGTTTCCTTAGTATAATCTGCTAGGTTTATGCACAATGTAGTGCTTTCCTTTTGCTGTGCTTTGGATTCCGTGATCCTCTTGTCACTCTTGCCCTCTTGTTTCCCCTCCCACTTTCCCTGTCCGTGCTCATCTGGTTCTTCTTGTAAGCAAAATGTAAACGCTGTATCGGCTACGGGTACTGTACCGTAGCAAGCTTACTGTACGGGTGCCCGTTGTGTTGCACTCCACGTTGGCAGTGGTGACCGAGCAGGCCCAAGCACCCGCACAGGCGCACAGTCCCGTTCCACCAAGGAAAGAGCCGCCGCAAAGAGCTGCCGCATTGCCAACGTGGCCAGCTTGGCAGTGTAACACAACCTTGTTTGAAAGTGCCGAGGTTGCCGAGTGGAACGCTTGGAACGGGTGGATTGGCTGCCAGGGCTAGAGCGCTCCTCCGTCCAGCGGTCCAGGTCGGCAGGTCCCCCCCCTTCCTCTCGACCCGTTAGCCGATAGTGACAATACTGCTGGCGGTATGCGATTGATTCCCAAATACTAACGATACCCAATACACCACCCACCTCCGCCCACCGACCCTAGCCAGCCCCCTCCCGTTACAACCTGTCCCAACACCCGTAGCTTGTTCGTCTCCGTATCCAATATCATCACAACCTACAATCCTACATACACTCCGCCAGGTTTTGCCTGCTTCCGTCCAGTGTCTGACAAGTAAAACGTACGAGTCTATGCTTATCATGCTTTCACTTGAGGCAGTGTAAGTTGATTGCCGGCGTCTGTTCTTATTGTCTTTCGGCCGAGCACTGTTCAGTGCTTACTGCCCTTGCCACTTGTTCAGATGTGCCGACGATCCTCGGGAGTCGTATTTACCATTTGGGTGTGGCTAGATAACGGCCACTCTGTAGCAACACTTGCCTGTAAATATATGCCACCTCGTGCAGTCGCCAAGTCCCGCAGGACGCTACGTTCCGTTCTTAAGTGCCGGTGTGCCTTGACTTGAGAAAGTGCTACTCGGTTTTGTTGGCTACACTTTCGTTCCCTCCCGGCGGTCCTCGCACGCGTATTATTAATTAAATACTAGGGTACAAACCAATCATATTTAAAATCATTTACATTTATATTGTATATTATCTTTGTTTTTCTCTCCTGGCTCTGCTTGAATATCACCGGTGCCTGCGCTGCAGGCTGAGGGGCAGTGACGCGTGTGTGGGGGTCAAAGCGCCTGTTTCGATGGTGATTGTCCCAGTGCTCATCTTCGCGGGCCTCCTGGGCCTGCTCGCCTTTCTGAGCAGCCTCGGCGGCAATCCCTCCGAAAAGCCGGCAGTGCTAAAAAAGAGCGGCGCTAAAAAGGGGTCAAAGAAGTCGCAGAAGACAAAGGTGTGCCCGCCCTCTCCCCTGTCTCACCGCAGTGTTGCCAACATAGCGTCAGAGAGGGACGAGAAAGGGAGATGTATTGTTTACATAGGTGCTGTGTATGTCGTGGCAGCTGAAGGCGGTGTCTCGGAGAAGTGGGCCGCCGAATCCGGAAGTCGACTCGGTTCGGCTGCCGTCTGGAGAGACGCGATACGAAGAGCGGCAGGAGAATGAGATTGCAGAGGGTAGCGGTGCTGTTCCAGAGCAACGGGTGGCTAGTAGCAGCGACGATGACGAGGAGGAGGGGGGCGTAAATGATTTCTTGGGCATCGATGACGTCCTGCCCACGAACCGCGGGGTGTACGTTGTGGAGGGCTCTCGGGACGAGACTGCACAGGACGACTCGCTGTGGGACGGCTGGGAAACGGTGCGTTGTGTCGCCAACATTTTCCTCGCGCATCACGCCAAGGCTGTCTCCACTCTCACAAAAAAGGCTGTCTCCACTCTCACCGCGCTCAATCTGATCGGCGCTCAATTGCCCTTATCAAAAACTGCATTGGTGTATTTAATATGGAATTGTTAATTATGAAGATATTGTAAAGCATTTATAAGGATATTGTCGGAAGAGGCCGATCTTGCTATTCATAATCCATTCTTTGCTAATATTGATATTATAACAATTGCTAAATTCGTTATTGTTATATTTCAGTAGTCAAGGATAATTTTTGTTATCATCACCGCGTGGCCTCTTTTTCTCCCGGGTTGCACCCCAAAGGCAATTTTTTAAAAGATCGTGACGCGTTAGCCACGGCCTCCCTCAGTTGCACGGTGGTCCAGGGTGGGTGATACGGAACACTGTGGCGCGAGCAGGTGGACCCCGTCAAGTACAACATCCCGCGAGGGCACAAGCTGACCGCGCAGGGAGTGCCGTCGCCCGCGGCGCAGCCGAGGCCGCGGACCGCGAGCGCGGGGAACAGCAAAGCACAGGGGAAGACCAAAAACGAAAAGCGGTGCGTCCACGACATGTGTTTGTTCCCATGTATGTAAACCCCCTAGTAAACACCTTTATTATTCCAAAACAAATATTTCCCCCTGTCTGTACCGCACGCACACACACACACATACGCACGCACGCACCCAGGCACACACACACATATTCACACAAATACACACACATAGTCACACAGAAATACACACAGACACAAATACTCTCTCTCTCACACACACACACACACACACACACATATTCACACACTACAGCACGCAGACGCATACTGAAATGGATAGTCTTCAGTCTACACATAAACAAACTTAATGCATTGCGGATAGAAACTCGCAGACACGCGTTGTAGTAGACGCATACACGTTATGATATGAAATTGATGCAGGTGTAAAAAAAAATTACACACACAAACAGCACCTCCCCCCGTTCACACGCACACACACATGCACACACATACATTTTTGCACATGTGTTGGCGCGCGCTTACACACATGCACACACGTGAGCGTGTGCGAGCACCAAAGGCTTAGCAGACGGAAACACAACACACACTAAAATGCATATAAATACAATGTCCATATATTTGTATGAATACTGGCGGTCACAGCACGCATAAGACATTACGAATGATATATACACAAACAATAGGCTGAACTGGTAGAACACAGACACGACAATACATATCTGGATGTTTACGGTCACTGGAATAGACACATACATACAACAGAAAGAGGAAGCCTTCTCTCTCACACACACACACACACACACACACACGCTTGCACAGATACAGTTACTGCTACAGACGGGTACAGAAAGGCACACACACACACACACATACTGCGATATATCTGACTCTGAATGCGGATGTGGTTAGACGCGAGAAGGAGAAACTGGTCCGGAGCCTGCAGCAGTCGCGGCCGGTGGGTTCGTCGGTGGCACAACGGATCGGTAGCGCGGGGACAAAGCGACAGCAGCAGGACCCAGCCACGCGTAACACAGCTCATGTCCCCGGAATGTGACACCCCCCCCCCCCCCCCCCCCCCCCCCCCCCCCCCCCCCACACACACACTCCCTCTCGCTCTCTCCCCCCCCTCCTTCCCCTGTAACTCCCACGCACCTTCGCCTGCCAGGTTGGTCATCTGTGTTGACACTCATTAAACCCACGGAGCCATCGTAAGATAAGTTAGTCAACTTGGCTTACGCGTTTATTAAATAGTTTTAACTCGATTCCGTCCATGTGCAGCCAGCACCACCGAATACTCCTTACTTCCCGTTTGCACAATGGACGCCATATATCCATAGATAGCTGTGACGGTAAATATGCGCCTCACGGTGACTTTAGTTACGGATGCTTTATTTGGCCCTCATGGCGTGAGGTCGGGCTTCCATTGCCGCGCCTTGCTCACCCGCGCGCGCAGCTCCTCGCTCCCACGTACAAGGTTGCCGCAAGTTTGGTTTCCAGCCAGGGCGGATCGAAAGCGAGCTTGGGCGTAGGCTAGCGTGGCGGTGGGCATGAATGCAGTGCGATCAGGCATGCGGATGAGTAGCCGTCTCGTCTGTGGATCAGTGACTTGGGCAGCAAACAAAGCGCCGGATGTCGTTATGACATGGAGGTCTACCGCCGACATATTCGTGCCCGTCACACGGAGGTGGTCTGGTGCCAGAGCGCCGTCAAACTCGCTGGCGCAGAGCAGCGTCTGAAAGTATCCCTCAGCGGGCAGCTGCACGTTGGTGTAGTAGGCAAACAGGCGGCGGGGGAAGCCGTCGTTGGTGGTGGCCAGGTAGCGTGCAAAGGGAGCGCTGAGAATGACGCCACCCGAGCCGTAATAGGGGTCGAACAGGGTGGGGAACATTCGCTGGAAGGGGCGTTCGGGGTAGGTGGGGAGCGAGCGGGAGTCTGAGCGGGAGGTGCCCTGATCGACCACCAAGCGCGTGACGCGCTCAAAGATTAGGTCGAAGTGGGTCTCAAAGTGAATATCGAGAAAGTTGGCGTCCGGGGGGGCGGTCTGTAGCAGGGAGAGCAGCTCCTCGGGTCGGATGAGGGGGAGGTCCTGAGATGAGAGGTTGAGGTAGAACCTTCAGATGCAAATAAGAATGGGTCAGTCAGTACTACCAAGAGAAACAATGCATTACCTTGTCTAAGACTGTGTGTGTATGTGCGTGTGTGCGTGTGTGTGTGTGTGCCTTTGGGGGTGTAAATGCACCAGCCTTTCTCCCTGTCTCACAGTGTGTGTGTATGTGTGCGCGCTTCTCTGTTCAAATCTCTGAGTTTGTGTGTGTGTGTGTGTGTGTGTGTGTGTGTGTGTGTGTGTGTGTCTTTTCTTGTATGTGTGTTTCTGCCGGTCCATCCGTTTATCTGTCTACATGTGTGTGTATGTGTGCGCAGGAACCGTGTCTGTGCATATTTGCCTCCCAGTACGTTTGCGCGCGTGTGCGTCTGTCTGTGTTTGTTGTATAGTTGTTTGTGGAAATTAATATGCCTGTGTTTTTGTGTATGTTGGTGTGCCAGGGGATGTGCGCGCTTCTCTATCTTCATATTTGTGTGTGTGTGTGTGTGTGTGTGTGTGTGTGTGTGTGTGTGTGTGTGTGTGTGTGTGTCTGCGCGCGCGTACTTGCCTGTCAATGTTTGATTGTGTTTGTCCCTTGTTACATAATTTTGTGTCTTATTATGGTTGTGTGTATCTATGTCGGAAACCATCTGTTTATCTATAAATGTGCATATGCTGGTGTTCGTGCTGTTTATGGAGGGGTTATACTTCCAGCCCTGGACCGTGGCGACAAACTCCTCAATCGTCCGCAGCGTAGCATCCACTGCCATAAGGCTCAGATCCGGGCACTGCAACACGTCCACCTCATCCTTCAGCGTAACCAGGATTACAAAGACTGCGCAAAATTACACAACGTATGGCGTCATGGGCACTGAGACAGGGAGGTAAGGGTGCCGCTCGGACCGTTGTGGAGTGTGGTAGCTGCTCAATGCTCGCAAAACTATCTGGCATACTCCTGCAGAATCACATGCCCAATCTCAGTCGTTGTGATGCAGTTGTGCGTTGCGTTTTGCGTTTGGGGTGTAATTATTGAAGCAGAGGGTTGTGAGGGTCACTTGAGGCGAGCCAGGATGTCAGGCAGCCGTTGTCGCTGAGGTACGGTCGCAGAGGCATCCAGGTGCACCAGCACCGCAACCTGCGGGTGCTTCAGTGCCGTCAGCAGCTCCTCCAGCTGATCCAGGTGCTCTCCTTTCGTCAGAACACCAACCACCACCTCCGCCGCCGGCCTCCCGTCCTGCTGCTCCTCCTCCTGCCAAGAGAGCGTGAACACTGCATGTAATGCATAGCCTCACCGCCTCCCTCCTCCTGCCCATTCATGCTAGAGAACCAGAGCAAAGAAAGGAGATATCCGACGTTGTTCAGGCCTTTGGGACAGAGTGCGCTGTACTTGAAAACTACCAAGACGCCCCGTATTTGTGTGTAAAATACTACACGGAGCGCGACCTGTACCTGCGCCGGTAGCTCGACTTGCCTCTCGCGCTGAAGAAGCAGCGCCTCCTGCAGGTCGCGCCCCAACTGAACGATTTCTTCGTGAAGGAGGTTGAGTTCTGTTCCGTCCTGCGCTTTCGCGTCTTCGGTGGGTGTTCGCGGCGTGAGGGACCAGAGGGGGTCGAGGAGGGTGCAGGTGTTTCGGCCGGCGAGGAAACATAGCGCGCTGCACCCGGCGTAGAAGAAGAATAACACCGCGACCCGGCCAGGTGAATTCTCGACACGGCGGGGCTTGCGTGTTGTTCGGGGCGGCAAACGCGTGGAGCTCCCCCGTTTCGCGACTCGGTGTAGGTCCATGGACACCGCCGCCGTAGTCGCATTTGCCTTCCTGTATACTATTTGAATTAGCGACGACCGCCGTTTTCTATTTAGCACGACGAGTGTGCTTGGTGATGGTTTTTCCTTTTTTTAAGTTTAATCCTTATATACAAGGATTCGAGTTTTTTTTTGCTAAACTTGCTTGTGGTCTCCGCTGATTTTTCTTGTAAGAATATATATTTATAGCTGCCCTCCGTCCGCAGCCCCACTCGTCGCTGTACTTCAACGTCCTATACCAAATATTGACAGTGGCGTGCGATTCCCGATGCAATCTGATATTTCAGAAGAAAAAACAATGCTGTAAGGCACCAATCAAAATAAAAAATAAAAAAATGAGAAAAATCCTCTCAGGCCTAAGTCCGAGGCGGAACACGGAGGCACGCCGCAGCATCGGCACTACCCTCGTGGAAAGCATCGCTAACATAGGAACCCAAAGTATACCATGAAGAGCAAAGACGTTGCAAAAATTCTCGCCGCACATCCCCCAAAAGCCGTCGAAAGGGAACGTAAGTAGATCGACGGACGAAATGTTGCATCCGGACATAATTGTCATAATAATGCAATCAACGAGAGTCTGCATAACCCATACAAGGGAAGCGACGAACTGCCAGCAAACTATCCATGCAATATCAACCAATTCATCCGCCACAGGCGCCAACCGGCCGCCATCCTTCATAGCGAAGGGGTAGTAGTCATGGACCGATTGAACCGATGGCGTGCCAAGTAAAGCGGAAGTGCGGAGATCCGCATCGAGTTTGCCATGCTCAGCTCCCAATGCAACACTGCATGTATCGGGAGGAGCATAAACCCGATACAATTCTCCTCAAGCAATTGTGCGGGTACGGCATGAATACCAAGCAAGGATTGCTCATACGACTATATATGGGTTTACAATGGCGCCCGCCGGCGGCGCGGCGGCGGCGGGCGCGGAGGGGGGTGCGCTCGCAGCCGCGCAGGCCCGTGCGCATCCCCTCACCTCCCCGTGGTGCCGTGCTGGGCGTTGGAAACCCCCGTAGCCGTAGACGAGTACAGTCCTCCAACAATACATTAAATGACATTATACATGTACTCGTTGCTAATTTGATCCGTACTTTCCATCGGCAAGAAGCCATACGTGGCTACATCGCCACTGCAATTTAGTGAGAGTATTGTTCTATATTGTCTTGCCAATACCTCCCGTTATGTACATGTACGTGAAGTTTATCAAACTAGCTACATGACGCGCGAGTCCGATTTCCTCAAACAAACGAGCTACAACGCTCGTTTGTTGAGACCATTACGAGAACCCTAGCACAAGACACGAGGACCAAGCGAGATCATGCGCAAGCTAGCTAGACTATACCTATTTCTTAAGCCCAATGCATTGGAGGGAGGTGACAAAACCACTTAATAAATTCCTTCGTTCAATTACAATCTAGAGATAAGCATTTAACACTTCCACCTATTTCATCTGCACTTCCATTAGCACTAGCAACATTAGAACATGATAGAGCAATAAAAACAAATTGGTGTTAGCAATCAGCTCTTGACAAGCAAACTGCCACACTAGTTTCGGAGTTGTGGATCATTACAAGCTTTCGTTGTTCCTTGAGTTGTTCGACTATTCTTGTTTGATCCGACATGGCTTCCCTTGGTCCCGGAAACTACGTTGTGGTCGTACTACATGTCGGTGGCTCGAAAACCTCAGAACTCGTTTTACCTTACACCCGTAACTCAATACAGATAAAACTTGGTTTTATATTGGCTCGGTTTTAACTAATGAATCACCCGTCGACGCGGCCGTCGTTCGCGATTTGTTTGAGGAAATTAGCCTAACTATGACCGTCGACGATCATACCATGTTGAGTGGCAACCATGTTTGGGTGCCGTTGCCCGATGGTCATCACCATCTCGTTTACATCTATTTGGCGTCGGTCATTGTTCCGTACGTGACTGCTAATTTGCGTACGCCAATTAAGGTTGAGCATGCAGTTATTGCTCAGTCGACCGTACACCTTGCTAGCTCTTACGTCGTACCGGCTACTATCGACATTGACGGACTTTCTCTTACGCCAGATAAGACTCGGCTTGCCAAGAAGACTTATCGTAAATTTGAATTGTTACATTTTGGCTACATGGCTCAATGGGAATATCTTCGAGGCGATGTGATTTCTCGACACAAAGATTCATCGAAACCGAGGCAATTCTTCTTATATCCCCGCTCTACATCTCCAGACTGTGGTCGTATTTGAATGATGATCAGAGGCCACATCAATCAATCGTGTGACGAAACGCCCATAGATTTACGCTTGAGAGTTCCGGAACATATAACCGACTTTGTTGGCTTGAGCGTAACAGTAAATGAGGCGCGGCGTAAGGCTGCAATAAACACACACTACCAATCTGGACAAGAACCACATAAGTTGGAGGAGTAGCTACATATATAGCCTCAACATTTCGTCATGATGGGAACCAACCCTTACTAGTACAACGTTGACGTCTTTGTTACGTCTCAGTTCTCAAGTGCCTTGGACAATTGGTGGCTCAAGCAGCAAGTACCCATTCTAGACTCGTTCGACTCTTTGGCTACATAGATTTGTAAGACGTTTCTGCTACCTAACATCCGAGACGACTCGATTGCGGCCCTACTTCAACTTACTCACAGTTCCTTGAGTTAGGCCACCTACACTCAGCAGTTAAACGATTTCTTGAGGAGGTCTCGACATCATTTTGCATACGATTTTCAGTGCGTCTGTTTCGCTAGAGGACTGTCGAATGTTCAGCTTCAGACCCGGGCCAAGTCCCACCTTTCTCAGCAAAAGGGCTACACCACGCCACTGGTTTAGTTACAAAACTTTTCAATGACTTCGTGACTGACTTGCCTCATCTAGGTTGTGGTAAAAGAGCACCGTTCCGGCCCGACAACCTTGGAAGTAACCGTCTTGCTCACAAGCGCCCACTTAACAGCCCAAAGGTCGTGCCAACGAAGCGCTTTGAGCACGGTGAAGGCTCGGGACGTGGTCAAGGCCGTGGTAACCGAGGAGGCCGCGGGCGGACTTATTGCTTGAACACTTGCTGAATTGATTTTAACACCATCACTAGAGCTTTAACCCCTCACGAGAGAAAACGTCACGAGGAGGAGGGGCTTTGCTTCAAATGCCACAACAAGGGACGCCGTGTTTTCTAGTGCCTGGAGCATATTGGCAAGGCGCCAATCGATACTCCCAACAAGTACAAATGATGGTGGCAAGGCTGCTCTTCTGACGACCTAGAGTAGCTTACTATATATTCTTGCCGTCGTGAGACACTTCTACCGATCGAGGTGGAAGGTAATACTTCGACACCTCCATCGGCTTCAATGGGGACACATGCTAGACCAATAGTTGGTCTTGGTCGTCGTCAGAATAAACAGAGAGAGTCGTAAAATTGTAAAAACCAAACGTTTGATCGATTGAAAACTGGTCGACTATGTTTATGAAGCTCTGCACGCACGCTTAAACTTGTTTTGGAAAGTTGTGCTAATGATGAGGGTCTAAACTCGCACAATGAGATCTGTGATATCCGCGAGACATCGTTTTGGAGAGAGCCTTTAGCGGAGAGCGAGTGTTCGTCAACCCACCCTAGGAATCAGCATAACATATGACACGTCGTTTTGAGAGTTGTCGTCGTATAACTCAAGTATCCAACACGGCCATGTTTGTTCTACCTGTATAGGTTAAGTTCAATGATTTCACTCGACACTGAAATTGTACCAATAATTCCCTGCCATTACTCTATTGTTTTCTCTCCAATTGATGAACGCCCCGACTCAGCACAAGGTTGTTGCCCTTGTTTCCAAGCCGGTTTAGTTGTGGTTGGTCGACGCTGATAGTGAATTTTACGAATAAGCCCCGACAACATCGTTTCTGGAACCCCCATACCTATACCACCATACGTGCCTACAGTTTCCATCGCTACTACGCTGCGGCAATTTCCTACGGACGCTTTTGCCTTGCTTATAGACCTCAATGGAGCTCGCCCGTTAATTCGAACCGAGCTGAACATGAACACTCCTTATGGCGGCCATATACTTTCTGGATTAGTCGACTGCGCTGCGACACTTGAGTTCGTGTCAAAGTAGTTCGTAAGACGCTTTTCTTTACAAGCTTTGAAATATAAGGTCAAGACACGAGTTCGACTCGCCAACGAACAACGCGTGACTTCCTCTACAGTTTGCGAGACTACTTTTTTTGAGCCGGCTCGACACGAGTTTACATGGGGTTTTTACGTCTTACGCGGTTTACGTGCTGCCGATGTGGTGCTCGATTTACCATAATTGGACGACGAACAAGCTTCTCTACAATTCAGCACGACACGTGTTTCCCCCCTCATGGACGGTACAACAGTTGAGATTCGGACAATGGATCGACGACGAGAATGCTTACTAATGTCGCCTAGCAAGGTTCAAAAGCTTATGCGCAAGATGCGCCGAAGCAGGGGACGTAACGCTAGATTTTCCGTGATTAACGTCACTGTGAACAGCCGGCAGAATTTCATTGTGGAGAGGGTTGAGTGCATACCAACGTGAAAACTTCCGGACGTTAATCAACGATGACTTTCCGGAGTTACTGCCGCCAATGAGCACGCCGCATGTAAGCCGACAATGGGATCATCCCATTGAAACAAGTGGCGTGATGAAGCGTCAGCGTCTTAACAGATTGTCACCTGCGGCGCGCGATGAGCTTAAGCGACAGCTCGAAGACGCAGTGGAACTTGGTTTAATTCGTCCCATCCACATTCAGTTCGGCTCGCCAATTCTATTTGTGCGTAAAGCCGTTGGCTCGCTTCACGTATGCATTGACTACCGCGACTTTATGACGTTACGCGTAAGGACACCTACCCACTTCCGCGTGTGGATGACACCCTCGACGATTTAAAGGACGCGAATTACAATACCCACCTCGACCTAGCATCGAGTCCGTGAAAAGGACGTCCACAAGACTGCGTTTCAGACGCCTGCCGGTCTGATGGAGTGAGTTGCGATGCCATTTGGGATGCGCAATGCGCTAGATACGTTGCAGCGGATAATGGACGACATCTTGCGCGACTTTTCACCCAAGTTAGTCACATTTTACTTCGACGGCGTCTGTGTCTACCATTAAAGATCACCTTGAGCACTTGCGCCTTGTGCTTCAGCGTTTCAAAGAGGAGGGCTTGAGGTTGCATCTTAAGAAATGCTTCTTCGTTCTTCAGAAGATGGAGTACTTTGGAGCTACCGATGCTTCGGAATTGGACTTGCAACACTCTTGTTGGAAGATCAAGGAGGAGGACTTCAACCTGTCTCTTACTGGGTGCGTAAGCTGAATAAAGCTTAGCGTGGGTACACCTACTACGTGTACGATTTGGAAGTTTTGGTCGCATGCAAGGCGGCAAAGCATTGGAAGCGTTACCTCGAAGGTTGCTCTAACTTCCTTGTCGCAACATACCACGACACATTGCGATATCTCCTCTGGCAGCCGAAAACATGTTGGACATGCGGCAAGCACGTTACCTGCGGGACTTGCAACCGTTTGTGGGCACAATGACACTTCCGTACCGCAAGGGAGCCATGGACGAGGCCGATCCATTAAGTCGGAGACCATATTTCGTACCTCATGCCACAATTCCATTATATTTTAGGATGGCGAGGTTCCGCTAGACACAGAGTTACGACGGAAGTCCCAGTCGCTTGTAAAGGACGTGCATTTAAACTCGATGGTTGTTAACGTTTTTGCGGTTATTAAGCCATTAGCTCACTGATCTCATTCGCGAGGCCGCGAGGGGTATTCCCAAGACTCGTTTTATGGGGACGAAAATGAGTGGACGTAAGATAGTCGGATTGAAGCCAAACATGGATACTTTCGGCGCTTCGGTCGCATGTATGTCCCTCGGAAATCTGAGCTCCGACTGAGATTGATCTTTGAGTTGCACGACAGTTCGACAACCGGTCACACATGAGTTGCTTGTACTTTTGCTAAAGAGCTCGACTTATCTTGGTGGAAACGTATCTTCCAATATGTGAAAGTTCTTTTTGAGCGTTGTGTCGTGTGTCGATGAGCAAAGACTCAACCATAGATGGCTGCGAATTTTTACCCTTGGCGTGTTCCACCCATTCCGTGGCACATAGTTGGGCTTGACTATCAAACACACCTACATGAAAGCAATGCCTTTGACGGTGTGTTGATTGTGGTCGACCATCAGACTCGAAAGGCCCATTTTCTACCGCGTACAAAGAGCGTAACAACAAAGGAAACGGCCACTTTGTTTTGACATGGAGTCTACAGATTGCACGGACTGTCCCGAGTAATGGTCAGTGATCGCGACCCGAAATTCGTCAGTGGCTTTTGGCAGACATTGTGGAGACGCCTTGGTACGCGACTCAACATCTCTTCCATTGAACACCCGGAGACGGATGGACTAACGGAGCGCGTCAACAACTCGTTTCAACAATGTCTACATTATTGTGCTGCAACGAAGGTTCGAACAAACATGTTGTCTCAAGTGGAATTCGCGTACAATGCCACTCGTGCACTCGGTGTTGAGCACACTCCCTGCGAGACTAATTTTGGCTTTTCACCAATGGAGCCTCTTGACATGCGTTGTACAACATGCGACCTTCGACTCCATTTTGCAAGAGGCAACATAGCGGTTGAAATTGTTATTTGAGTTCCACGCTATGGTACGTTCGCTCTTACAATTGCACAAGAATGAGATGCGAGCTCATTCAGAACCGTCCACTGCCCAGCACTTCCTTCGAGGAGACAAACTGATAGTTGTTACCTAGAACATCTTCATTCGAGGGCAGCCTAGCCGGGAGCTACGTGATCGACTGTTAGGATCTTTCACAGTCGAAGAGCAGATTGGGAAACACATTTATATATTCAAATTGCCAGCGACAATACGCTTACACCCAATGCTTCACGTTAACAACCTACGACCATGCTCTACAGCTTCACCTCGGCATGATGTCACAATGATTACTCCAAAAAGTCGATGATGCGGTGAAGCCTCTCAAAGTTCTGTTGTGAGCATCAATTCGTTACCATGACGACGACGGAAATATTTGATGTTCATAGACACCGAATAAAACCCAGAAGGTAATGCGCAAGAAGCGCCGCAACAAGAGACGTAAGGTTAACCTCTACGCAATTTACGTGACGCGAGCGACTTCATAGCCGACCGAGTCCGACACATGAGAGGGGTTAATTGCAGAACAGCAAGAGAACTTCCAAACGTTACTCTACGAAGACTTCCCGAAACATTAATGCAGCCCGTGGACTCGCCGCATATAAGCCGACAGTGGGATAATCCCGTTTAAACAACTTGCCTAATGAAACGACTTAATCAAGAAGTCCCATCCAAGAAGTCCCCTAGAAGTTTACGCTAACGTCTACTTTGCTGAGAGGCCCTCTAGACTCTCATGTTATGGCTCAATACAGCGGCATGCCTCATCCTTTTGGAGGTCGGCTCGGACACGAAGTTCACCTTCGCCACATATCCGTCGCCATAGGGAATTGCGGCAGTTATGTTGGACGACCAATGAGGAGGACTACAACATATCTTTTATTATGCGCGTAAGCTGGATTGCAGCTGAGCGTGGCAATGCCTACTATACCTATGACTTTAATGCTTTGGCCGTTTGTGAGGTGGTCTATCATTGGCGGCCTTACCTTGAAGGGTGCTTAAATTTCCTTGTCGTGTCTCACCATGACACACTGCGACAGTTGCTTAGTCCACATCAAACAAGGATAAACATATTGCAGGCTCGATACGTGCGCGACTTGCAGCCGTTTGTGGGCCTAATGACACTTGCGTACCGCAAAGGAGCCTTAAACGAAGCCAATCCGTTTAGTCGCATACCAAGCTTTGCACCTCGGGCCACAGTATCATAATTTTGGATGGCGAGGTCCCATCAAGAGAAGCATGAAATTTACGGCGGAAGTCCCAGTCGTTAATCGACGCGCAACGAAACTTAAGGACGGATGCTGATGCGTTGCGACTGAGCCACAAGTTGGTTGACCTCATTCGCGAGGGTTACTTCCACGACTCGTTTTATGAGGACGAGGGTCAAGCTGTCGAATTGACGCCAAAGACGGGTACTTTTGGCGCCTCGATCGCCTTTGCGTCCCGCGAAACTCTGAGCTACGACTCAGACTTATCATTGAGCTCCATGCCAGTGGTTCGGCACGCCACAGAGCAAGGACACTATTCCATGCACTCTTGCCAAAGCACTCGACGAATTCTAGTGGAAACGAATTCGCCAAGATGTTAAAAGTCTTGTGAGCGATGCGTTGTGTGTCGACGAGCAAAGCTTCAGCCGCAAATGGCAGCTACTCTCGACCCCTTGCATGTTCCACCCCGACAGTGATGGCACACAGTTGGCCTTAAATACGTATGAAATGAAATGAAAGTGAAATTAGATTAAATTTTCTACAACAATACCGAGTTAACGGTTGTTGACTCTTTCCGCTTCCCTTATTTGCGCCCTCGGGGACTTACGATAGGGTTTTCACCGTGAGCTACTTAGCCAAACCACTCCATTGGTAGTAATGACACCTTTAAAATCAAAACCGTAAATAGTTTGATTTTTTACCATACTTATGTTTTCTGCGTACAAGTATGAAATGTAAAATGTCGCTATTCTCCACGAAACATTACCTGCTCCATTCGCTGCGAGGTCGCTGGTCAGCCAAACTCGGTAGCATGCACTCGTCGAGTCGGGCCTACCTCAGCTCTGCTCATGAGCGAACCTCTTATCGGAGCATTCAGTTGGCAATCTAGCACATTAGCCAAGGTCCGGCAAAAATCGGCATCATCTGTGATAATGTAAATAACTATATATGTATCGTCGAGCACGGGCCGGCTTTGCTGAGTACATGTTTTCCGCACGCGGTGCGCGGGGAATCCGTAGGCGTGGGTGGATGCGGAGGTGGACCTAGACTTCCCCTACCAACGCGCATGTGTACGAGGACATATATGGAGATACAATCTATGATAGCCGCCGTTGCTCGTAAAAGGGCTTACATCGGGACACCTGAGTTTTGACGTATACGGTGATACAATCCTATGATCGCATCGCTAGTCGCTACATACTCATATAGTGATCGATGATGTGTGTAAGGTTGTTTTAAACTATACTCCTAGTCTTGCTACTTTACAAAACTCTGCCCGTAGAGGTTGCCGGTGCGGGTTTACGTGCATGTCCCACACCCAAGAGGCGCAAAATTTAGTTAAGATGACATGCTCATCATGCAAGAAAAATATTCAGACAAGAAGTTTATCGCTAGTCTGAAACGAGGCGGTAGGTCTACAACGGCACGATAAATGCTTAATGTGCGATAACTTATTTTAGCCCTCCAAACCTGAATGAGTACAATAAACTGAGTTTCCGTGACTAAATATAATTTCATTAAACGGAAAGCACTGGAATCCATCAATAAAGAAGTAAAACGAAAAGAAAAGAGGCGAAAAAGCTTAAGGCCTCGAAGCAAGGGGGCATGCAAGGCATAACGAATTCAGCGTTGCATAAAGAACCACAAAAAGGGTTCCGTTAATCAGACATAAGCTTCGCTTATTATCGCTCGTCTTTATGTGTTTGTCGGAGGCATGTACTAACCGGTTTCCCGCACTGAGTGTCGTAGTTTGTCGACCGGCCCGAAGCCGTGCCGGGAATGCGATATTCGCCCCTAGCGTCCGACCAGATATCGTAAACCCACCCTTGTAGGCAATGCAACGACCACCTCCCGATAGTTGCCCGTGGATAGTGCACGGTGAGCGCGCGATGATGGGCGATCGTCGGAAAAGTGCTTTTCAATTAGGGACCTTTGAAAACACGAGACTACACAGCGCGAGTCGGTACCTTCTTGCCCAAAAACCACACGACGGGGCCGTCTACGGCTAGGCTTCAAGTCATTGGCGGTTCTACCCTGAAAGGACGGATTGTGGCACTCCGGAGTCAGGTCGACCACCTATGTAAAGTGGCTGATATTCTGTCGACGGAAGTTGGGCAAGGCCACATAGCCCATTAGCGGTGTCTGTGAAGGGCAAATTAACAAGCTTTCATCACTAGAGCGGGCCAGGGGCAAGGGCCACCTCAGCTCCGACGATAGTGCACAGTTTTTTAGCATTTATGTGTGCCATCGTGACTTTCCGCGTACCGCGTAATGTGCGCGGCGAAGCACGACATGGTAGGGACGCTGCTAAGATTTATAGCAAGCACGTAGGGTGTGCACATGCAAGCATGCCTTGCATGCGTACCGTTTTGATGGATGGGCGGCCTATGGACATGTCTATAGGCTTTCTTTGGTCCCTATGTAGGGCATTAGAAGCGTCACAAATACGAGCTTTCCGGGGAACGTCGCGGGGATGTTTAATCGGTAAAGGAGTCGGTCGACCATGGCGACAACAATAATAATTTGGTAGATACTGTTAAAATTGAGCAACCTAAGGCATATGCACGACTTTGTGATTATTGGACTTACTGTCCGAGTATGCCCCCGTTAATAGACAGCGATTACAACGTTCGCCATTTTAGCTAGCATTGGTTACAAGTGTGATGTGGGCGGAAACACACACGAAGAAGCGCACAACGTAAAGCTTCTTAGGCGGCAAGGCGTTTTTTAAGCCTCATGTGTGCATCTTTGGGGGTTTCAACCCCGTTTGTGGCTATTGACGTTGCAGCCGTCGCCGCTGGCAGTCCACCGAGCCGAGCCGAGCGACATTTCATTGTGTTCGGTTGTACAATCCGGTCGGGGGGTCCTCGCACGGGTCGCTTTTACCATCGGAGTCTTACTCTACCCTCATCGAACCGCTCAACTAAGGGTTCTCACCACTCATAGACCTTGCCTATAAGTTTTGGGCAGAGCAGGTGGCGTTATCACCCGGGTGGAAGTGCAAGTGCCTCTCGCGTTGGCCCCAAAACCCCGACCATGGTGCACGAGCAACACCTGCTTGACCCACGCTTCGGGCTAAACCGGCACCACACACGTCAGCCACGAGTATAGGTTGGGGCGTATACGTTGGGTATACGTTGGGCGTACACTCTTCCGAAAAGTATAAACACGGTAATAGAAGGACCTTAGGCGGTTCTTTACGGTCGTACCTAGCGAGCAGATCAAGGCGGCATTGGCACTTACTGTTGGTAGATTCGCGTTGGCGTACGGCGCCGCCACTACTCCGATCAACCTAGGACTTATCTAGGGAACAGTTAGGAGCCCAAAGAAGACCTAACT
>JAPMLY010000474.1:37500-40000 GCA_026401115.1 Tetraselmis chui
TGTTCCCGGCATCATAACCTTTCCTTCGTCCGGGCATACGCAGTCTACGTCCCCAGCCTCGACCCGGGCCACGCCCGTTGCCCAGCCTGTAGCCAATACACCCAACGCCCATAGCTCGAACCCAACCTCAAATCTGTCAACGGCAACGGCCTGTGGAGGTGTTAAGGAAGCGAAGGTAAACGCCGGGGAAAACAGTGTCACTGTCGCACCGCCGGAGCCTGAGCCTGACGTTCCGTCTCGCGTTCCCGCTGCCACCGTCACCGACGGCGGAGAAGCAGCAGCAGCTGTACCCACAAGCAAGCCACCTGCGTCCTTTCCGAAGCCCAGACCCGCGGCGCAAGCTGTTGATATCGGAACCGAGAAGCCAATTCCGGGCATTATCGCGCACCACAGACTGCGCGCCACGTCGAAACCGTACATGGTTTTCGAACTGCACTGTCGGTGCGGTATGAAGCGTATGTGCGTCCCCCCGCCCTCTTTATTCTACACGCACACACACATGCACGCACACCCAAGCACACACATTCACACACACGCTCGACACACACCCCCACACACGCTCGCACGACGCAAAAACACGAACACACACACATACACACACACACTTTAGCACATAGACACTCTCAGATTAACACACACACACGCTCGCACACACAAACACACACACACACACACACACCCTCGTTAAAACACAACACAAACATGCACACTGAAGTACCCACATATACCATCACGTAGATGAAAATCACACACACACACACACACACACACACACACACACACACACACACACACACACACACACACACACACACACACTCGCGCTAAAACACGACACACACACACACACACACACACACACACACAAACACACACACACACACACACATTTTCTGGCATGACCACATGTAACTCCACGTACACTACAATCACACGCGCACATATACAAATGCTCGAATAATCGTGTGTACCCCAACATACACAAAAATCACACACATGCACATTCGCACAAGACACACACGCATGCAAACACACACACACACACACACACGCACATGCGCAAAAATACGACACACGTAAATATACGCACTGGCATCACCACTTGTACTCCCTCGTACACAAAGTTTACACACACACACACACACACACACACACACACACACACACTCACATAATCACATTTACCCCCCCGTGCACAAAAATAATACACACACGCGCGCGCGGATTCACACAATACTCCTACATGCACAATTTGTTTTTACATACTCTCACACAAACACGCACACACACACACACACACACACACACACACACAAACACACACACACACACACACACACACACACACACACACACACACACACACACGCGCGCGCGCGCGCACACACACATACACTCGCACACAGTCTGATTTGACTCATCCATGCCATTGGAAAACTGAAACCCAACCAAGTATTGAGGATAACGAGGAGGCGACTTCGATTTCATTTTTCTTCGAAAATGCTTTCGTTCATTCCGACGTCGAGAAATCAGCGCTCCCAGTTCTAAACTTGGCATGACACGCGCAGGGCGGACCGTCGGGCGCATATGGCCACCTTTCTGAAGGCCCATGCTCCACATTTTCCGGAATGGGCCGGCATCACAGCTGACAGCGTCAACTGGTCGGCCGTGGCCCATAATGCCCTTCCCCGCACCAGGGCCCCCAGGCGCCCCTCACCAGGGACTGCCGCTGCCAGAAACCCCCCGAAGTGAGTACCACTTACAATTTTCCCATCCCGCATTCCGTGCTCAACCTCAGTTCCATTGAGATGTGAGAAGCCGACGACTCTGTTCGCCATTTGCATTTTTTCTTATGTTCTACATTTACAATTGTCTCCATCAATCTCCCTGTCGATATAGGTCACACTCAGGCAGTTGTGTGCTCTCACCTGCGAATGATTTCCTGCCGCGCACTGCTTGTTCTGTGTTTAAATCTGGCTGCCTCTCCGTCTTTGCAGGCCGGTTAAGAAGCTCGTGCGGTTGACGCCGGGCGATTGGCACAAATTGGCGCTCAATGCGGTGCGCACTCGAGACTTCAGCAAAGACTTTCTGCTCAGCGTCATCATGAAGCGGACTGCGCAATCTTATGGGAAGACGCTCATCATTGCACCCCCCACGCGCTGCTGATGGGGTATTTCCTGATACCGTCACTAGCCCTACGCACCCTTTCTCTTCGGTCCCCCCTTTGCTGGGAGGCAACAAGGCAGCCACCGCGAATTGTCGCTATAGATGGGAGTGCAGCTTGTCATGCGTTTGTCACTGTGTTTATGGCAGGGCAGGAGGTAGGTGTAGGGGGGTAGGTAGGGGGACTGGAGTGAGGTGAGTTCTTGATGCTCACAACTCCATTACCAGATCTCATTTGGGCTCTTCTCACAGCGCCACAGTACCAGCGAGCCCAGTCCATCTGAAGGACCGAATACTGTTGGGGCATTGGGGTAGATCGGCCTGTTCCGGGAATTTC
>JAPMLY010000474.1:45000-72500 GCA_026401115.1 Tetraselmis chui
CAGGCCGGTTACTTGGCTGACAGCGACCAACAGGCAGAAAAATATAAGCTGGAAAGGCCAGCGCCGGCGAGGGAACAGACAGTGAGGATATCCGAGAGAAGGTATACATATAGCGAAATAATGGGTTGCCGCTGCTGCGAAAATTTTGGGCTCTGTTAAACAACCTTTACATTTACGTATAAGGATTACAGGTTTAGATACATCAGTTCATTTTCTTCATTGTGCTTGGTGGCGCTCCACTATTTTTTCTTGTAAGAAATGTTTTTACATTAGTACCGCCAGTACCCGTAGTTGCTTTATTTATGTCTCGTCTTTGCCGACGTGGCCGTATGCTTCTGCTTTTCGTCTGCGTCGCTTGATGACGTCTGTCGTCCGCGTGTTCCGCCGCGCTACGGTAGTACAGGTACCTGAACGTTTTCTCCATCATTGTCCTGCATGCGGCGGGGATGTTATTGAATCTATAGAACATATTTTGCTTGAATGCCCACGTTGGGAATGCCACCGTCGTAATTTTGGGGCGCTAGCCCCAGTTTTTAATGGTTTTGTGCGTCGTTTCGCTACATCCCCCGACGATATAAATGCCTTACTTCTAGGCGGTGTCCCCCATTCTCTCCATGGCGCCATTGATTTTACAGCAAACGGGAGGTTTTCCTGATATGGCGCCAAGCCCTCCCTCATATTGCTTTCTTTGTAGTTCATGTATCGCACTCCCGAAATGTTTTGCTCCGTGAGATGGGCCTTGGTCCTTCTCGCATTTCTCGAATGGGTCGACGCCCGGACGGGTAGGGCAAACCTTTCTTGGTTAGTGCCGGGAATGCATTCATGTTTGCTTGCATGTCACTGGAAGGTTTTAGTTGGTGAGACTCCAACACTGGCCTCGTGTGGGGTTAGCGCAGTACGGTACGGTTCTCGTACAATGGTACTTAATGCACTCACACGAGCGTCGCCTACCCGGGAGCATGATCGATGATGAGTTGAGGTTTGTTTCGAACTTCTGCTCTCAGTCATGTTTGCAAAACGCCGCCTGTAGAGGGTGCCGGTGCGGGTTCCCTGCCAGTCCCATATGCCGGGGGCGCAAAAGAAAAAAAAAAAAAAACAGGTACCTGTGGTGATAATAATAAATTTCTTACAAGGAAAAGCACCATAAAAGCCACCAAGCAAAAAGAATAAAAAGAGGAAAACACCTAAGCCAGAGGAACAGGAAGGCATGCCACAGCATCAGCGCCTGTAGCGATAATCGCTGCTATGTCTTTCTGCCCCCCCCCCCCCCCCCCCCCCTGTTTTTCGCGCCCCCGGGACATTGGACTGGCAGGTAAGCTCGTACCGGCACCCTCGATAGGCGGCGTTTTGCAAGCACGACTGACATGCGACGTCTTTCAGCCTGTCGTCTCTCCTACAGTCCAGGCGTCGTCCAAACGCTAGATAGGATTGAATTGGACATTGGTAGTGAAAATTAGCCTATCACGGTCGTTGACATGAATTATATAAGATTCGTTTATTAAAAGAAACGTTTCTTACAAGAAAAAAGAAGTGGAAACCATTAGGCAAAAAGGAAAAAGGACTTCGAGAGTAAAATTTTAAGCAAGTTCGTTTCGAACTTTGAGGCGGATATGCTTCGGTCCACACCGCTCACTCTTGGTTAGTGACGGCCCTTGCAGAAATCATCTCCGAGGCTCGTGGCGCACTCGGGGTTGGCGTCGAGGTTCTCACACATCACACGATTTTAGTTCAACTCCCCAACGGCAACAACGGCCTCCCCGTAGATGATATATGGGTGTCGTGCACTATCACGGCATCCGAGGCTCAAACATTGCTCTTGATGCCGTGGTTTCCGGTCTGTTCGGCGTTTCTAGGCCCCCGTCTCCCGAAGTCGATCTACGCCGTGCTAAGAAGACCGGGTTCGATAAGTACTCGGACGCACTCGCATCTTTTGAGAGGCGATAGTGACACTACAGAAATCTCATCTTTCGCGGATGGTGGCAAAGGTCACCTAAGAACCGGCCTTAAACTGTGTACATGTAAGAGACAAGTAGGGAGAGAAACCCTAACCACCCGGCACTTACCTTAAGCCCTAACCCGCCGGTCGCTCTCATGCGTCGGCTAATTTGCCCGTGGACAGTTGTCCCCGCTACACGTGAGGCTAGCGCATTACGTAGTACATTTGGAACCGCTTCATGTCGGCAACTTGCCGGTAGCGGCACGTTCATGTGAGCATATGTCGCTACACCTACATGGCATGAGACACACGTTACAAGCACTACACCTTCGACCAAGATGGCACTTTCCTCGACGGAAGCTAGGACGACGTCGGCTACCTTGAGGGGAAGTGTTAGCACTAGCATCCCGTTGCCTAGTGCTTATGTACAATGTAGCTATTTGTCATCCTAGTACTTAGTGTTATGCTCTTAGCGGTTCTCTATTTCCCCGTTAGTGGCGGTCGGCCGGCCCTGTTGGTGCCTTCGCCAGCCGCCGTCTCTCTAAGGCTAGGGATCCGCCATCGATGCATCGTTGATACTATCATCATCACTCCTTGATGGTGCCATCGATGTGCTAGGTTGTGACATCGACATCGACATGATGACACAAGTGCTAACATCAATTCAATCAATTATCAAAACATTTCAAAACGACACTGCGTGTAGAGGGTGACCGTGCGAGCTTACATGCCAGTCCCATATGCCGTGGGGCCAAAAAAGTTGCTGGTCGTTTTCAAAATTATATGGCGAGGAGCAATAACGAATTCACGACGAACTCGTTTGGGTTTTAGGGTTTAAGCCAGATGTAAAGAACTGGTACTAATCCTTACTGAAGGTGCTTACGTGGGCAGAGCGGAGGTATATAGTTGTTCCATAATAAGCTAAAGCACTGCGAATTTCGGGCCGCGGGCGGCGAGTACTAGATTATTGGGCTACAAAAATCCGTACCTGTCGCAGCGCTGATAATACAGTGGCGCGCCCGCACTCTCATCAGCACATCACTGGACCACTCCCACTCGCCAAGGTAGCCCCTGTCCACATATTTCCCCCTTTCTTGCTTTGTATATAGCACACGGGACGTACCCTAACTAGTAAGTATCGTTAGGCGGGGTGTTGAGCGGCCTTGTGCGTGTGATCTAGGCCGCTCCATGGGCGTCCCAAGTTGCTACAATATCTCGGACCACTCCTAAGAACCACCAACTTGTATGGCGCTGCGGAGGGCAAACGAACTATCGCATGGGGAGGAAGCATTTTTGAAAAGCTGAGCAGACGGGATTGGGGTTGCATGGGGCTTCAACTTGACGCCACCACCTTGACAGGGCACCTTGTCTTCGTCTCGAAAGTGAGACGTATGCACGCAATATTGCTGTGGATTTTGCAGCACTAGGTCACGGTCATGCGCATGGCACGGCATAGGGAGCAAGGAGTTAACAACAGACCGGAGATGGTCTTTAGAGATAGTCGATAGGCGGTGCCCATCTCGCTTGACGGGTTTTTTACATTGCATGTGACCACAAACACAATATCGCCCTGCTCGTTTGTCGTCCATCTTTCTTGCTGATCAACAAAGTCTAGTGCGGTAAGGAAACTAGTTCGGAGACCGAGCTTGCGCTAACCGCGACTTCCGACTTTGTGGCGCCGCTCCATGTCTCGCGCGCGCGGGTAATTGTATCGGCGCCGGTATAACCCTGTAGCCCAAAAGATTTAATCCCCCCTCCCCGAGCTAGTACTTTAGCTTATTATGGAACAACTCTATAGGCTATGATGAGAGTACGGGTACCCGCTGTGATGTAAGGATTAGCGACGATCGTAAATAAGTTTTCGTAAGGTAAGCGCAGATCTACGGGCCCGGTCGTACATATCGGGCAAAGGTACCTGTACTTGCTCGTCAGGAAGCACCGATATCGATGTGAAGGCGACTAATAATGAATATGTCTCACGGGACGCACCGGGCCGCTGCACCCCATGACGCCACCGTAACTCATTGGTGAGCAAGGCCAAGACGGGACGTGGTAAGCTAACCATGTTATGGAGAGTAGCAGCGAATCAGCTATAGCCCGCCTGACGCAGCAGCGCGGCCCCTTCCTCACCTGCTGGGCCCAACTCGGACTGCCGAGCTCGGCGGACGTCCTCCACGTCACCAAAGCCTACCGCCGACTCAGCCTACTAGTCCACCCCGACAAGGTGCGACCCTCGCGACCCTTCCCACCTAAATCCTACTACCCACCCCTCTTCTCCCTACCCCCTTTCCGAGATACCTGACCAATGCGCCATGTGCTCTCGGCACCCAGGCGGGAGCGGATTTAGCGGACCAAGCCCACGAGGCTTTTCAGAATCTATCGCTCGCCTTTCAACAAGCGCTCAAGTTTGCACAGGTGCGCGGACCTCCCTCCGCGGGACAGAGCTCGGGCGGGGCCGGTGGCGATAATGAGGGCGCGACAGGCTCGGCGGGGAGAGGCAGATCAGATCACGGGCCGGCGTGTGGGAAGGAGTGGTGGAAACACAAAAGGCCGTGGGAGATTGACGAGATGATGCGACAGTTGGAGGTCCGTCCGCGCAGCTGTAGTCGCGCTCAACCCTTGCGCGGTTTACTTCTGGTTTTGTGGGGAGAGGGGGAATTTCTTTGTGGGGGGGTGATTCACGACATTGGCGGGGAGTTTACGGTGGCGTGGTCGACAGGAGGAGTATCGGTCGGAATTAGCCGCCGGACAGGAGAGGGCGGCAGTGCGGCGGGAACGCAGGGCACAGCGGCAGCAGGAGCGACACGCCGAAGTGGCGGAGCTACAGGAGGAATGGTTCGCGGATGCTGAGTCCGCTGCAGAAGCAAAACGGTCGTCGTGGCAGGCGTTTGTGACGTCAGGTGCGCTGGATGGAGCGAATGATGCCGACGCTCACCATCACCTTCGACTATGTTAATGTATAGCACGTAACGGCCTCAAGCGATATGTGTGTGTTTTTGTGTGTACGCGCGCGCGCTGTGAGGGGGTATGATGTGTGTGTGTGTATGTGTGTGTGTGTGTGTGTGTGTATGTGTGTGTGTGTGTGTGTGTGTTTGTGTGTGTGCGTGTGTGCGTGTGTGCGTGTGTGTGTGTGTGTGTGCGTTTGTGTGTGTGTGTGTACAGGTATATGTGCGTACTTTTGTGTGTGTGTGGATGTGCGTATGAGGTTGTGGCTGTGTGTGTGTGTGTGTGTGTGTGTGTGTGTCTGTTTGTGTGTGTGATCGTTTGGCTGTGTGTGTGTGTGTGTGTGCTTGTGTGTGTGTGTGTGTGTGTGTGTGTGTGTGTATGCATGTGTGTTAGTGTGTGTGTGGGTGTTAGTGTGTGTGGCTGTGTGATTGTTTGTGTACATGTATATGTGCGTGTTTGTATGTGTGTGTGTGTGTGTGTGTGTGTGTGTGTTTGCGCGCGCGCTGTGATGTGTTTTGTATGTGTGTGTCCATGTGCGTGGCTGTGGGTTTGAATGTGTGGCTGTGCATATGTGTGTGTGCATGTGTGTGGCTGTGTATATGTATGTGTGTGTGTGTGTTTGTTTGTGTATGCTAATTTGTGTGCATGCGTGTGTATGTCTGTGTGTGTACGTGTGTGTGCATGTGTGTGTGCGTGTTTTGTGTGAGTATGTATGTGTGTGTGTGTGTGTGTGTGTGTGTGTGTGTGATTGTTTGTGTGCATATGTATGTGTGTCGCGCACACACACGCACACACACATACACACGCTAACATCAATATCTTCGGGAACGCAGGCACGCTTGCACACGCACACAAACACACAAGCACACACACACACACACACACACACACACACACACACACACACACACACACACACACACACACACACACACACACACACACACCTGCTAACATTAATATCTTCGCGAACGCAGGCACGATTGCACACGCACAAAACACACAAGCACACACACACACACACACACACACACACACACACACACACACACACACACACACACATTCCCTCACGTA
Organism: Tetraselmis chui; assembly: GCA_026401115.1. NCBI lineage: Eukaryota > Viridiplantae > Chlorophyta > Chlorodendrophyceae > Chlorodendrales > Chlorodendraceae > Tetraselmis > Tetraselmis chui. The sequence continues at coordinate 50,960 of JAPMLY010000474.1, forward strand.
CACACATACACAGCATTAATATATTCACGCACGTACACTCGCGCGCGCGCACACACACACACACACACACACACACACACACACACACACACACACACACACACACACACACACACACTCGCGCGTACACGCACAAAGCGCAATCGTCATCTATTCAACATGATGAGCAGACGACAAAGCTACAGAGTATCTAATGACTTCATGTCGTCAATCCGCCCATCGCAGTGGTGGGTTTATCACCTTCTCCACTATTATTTAGGGGAATTGGTACAACTAACTGCAAAAGCTATTTGTTCAAGTGGCAGCCGACTCACCCCACACTTTTGATGCACATTGCAGGGAGGACAAAAACGAAGCGGCGAAAGACGACCGGGTTGTGAAATGCGATGAAAGGCAACGCGACGTAGTCATGCGATCATGGGCTGTATGAAGCAAGCTTTATTGCTAGCAGATTCAGTAGGAATATAGTTTTGTTGTCTCTGAATAACTATTGTGTTTAAGTATGAGATTATAAGAAACGAGGGAAGGGAGGGGGATGTGTGTGTGTGCGTGTGTGTGTGTATATGTGTATTTGTGTGTGTGCGTGTGTGTGTGTGTGTGTGTGTGTGTGTGTGTGTGTGTGTGTGTGTGCGGATGTTTTGGGGGGGGGACCAGCACGCACTTGGGCACAGCATTAGTTGGGGGTGCCAATGTTGAGCCAATGCTGTTATTGACCATAGTTAAGGACGTTCCTGCTATTGGATGCGATCTTCCATGCAATTTGCAGCTTTCAGACTGGCTGTACAGAGCCCGAGCTGGTCGGGGTGCATGGGAACATTGGGTGACAAAACAAATCATCGTCTGATCGTGATATCGATTAAATTGGAAAGAACTTGAAAATATGAGGAGTTGTCGCCCTGATTCGCCATTATTGGAACCCTAATCCGGCGCCTTAGTTAATTATAGTATAAATTATGATATCAATACACATCCCTGGCTATTGAGGTTCATTAAACGAGGCGCCGTCTGCTCGGCTCTCATCTTGGTCTCCTTCTACAAGCTATACTGAGTACAATTGTCTTCCTTGAAAAATATACAAGCCAGGCACCATCGCGGCGCTGTTGGATAACGTCGCGCCCAGCGCAGCCTCCTGCAGCTGCTGCGCTTGTCACGACCGATAATCATCCCGCTTTAACGGCGGCGAGTTATCGACCTGGTGGCGTTTGTTAATTTCGGTCCTGCCATGCACTCCTGCAGTGAAGTACGATCCTGATGTTTCAGGCACCCATCACGGAGGAGCGGAACTGGAAGCAACGGCCTCGTCGTGGGGGGGCGCCTAGGCGTCGGTGATGCTCGGAAGGGCGCGAACGCTGGTGGCTCCAGTATTGGCAACGAAGCTGCCATCGTCGAGATCGCTCGGAGGTGGAAATCTAGAACGAGCCGATGTAATGGAGTCGGTGGAATCATCTAGGACGCCAACAAATTTCGAGGCTCTGCTGAAACTGTCGCTGGCGTCGTATGTGTGGAGGCAGAGTACCCGTGACCGGCGGGCTTTGGAAATGTGGGTTGCGTACTTTGGGCTCTCCGCCAGACACGCACGCGAAGCGGAACTGGCGTCAGGGTCAGCAACAGTCGGCGTAGTACAGCCGCCCGTAGCGGAGAATTCGTAATCTGTGTGCGTGCGCAGAAATAAATCCATATGCTCGCCGTTGCTTGAGCGGCAGGCTTGTGATATGGCTCGCACGGACGTACCATCGAGGAAGGTGGGGGAACGAGGCGGCTCTCGGCTGTCCTCGTGTACGAAGTCGTTGTAGCTCGAGCTACTACTGTTGCTTCTCCGGATGCCGTCTAGAAAAGCGGGGCGGGAGTACTGCGACACTGATGGTGACACTTCACCGTCAGAGCGCAGCAATCTATTCACGAAAATCACCATGTCAGCGATAGGGTATAGGATAACTGGGCGAGAAAGGACGAGAACGTGATACTGCTGTGGGTGTCGCGCTGCTACAGCAAGCGATGCTTGCGTTTGAGTAGGTAGCGGACTTGGAATTGCTGGACGCTGCGTGATACTGTTTTCTGAACAGCGCCTTCGGTCCGTACGCCAGCTTTATTTCAAAGTGATGTCGCTGGGCCAAGAAGCACGGATCTTTCTATGCTGCTACAGATACCCTCTCAATATTCTATAGTAAAAAATAGCGCGCAGCGATGAATGTTACCCCGAATGTTACAGTGCTGCGTACACGGTCGTATCTGTACGGGGCAGTTTATTCCAAATTATTCAGCAGCTGCTTGAAAAAAACAACGACCACGAGTATCATGTGCTTATATGGAGCTGTGCTGCGCTAACATAACACAACAAGGCTGAGGGTACACTATCGATTATCCAAAAGTTGAATTATTCAGGAATCATATATATTTTACTTGGGAATAATATTTTTCTTGGACGCTGGCTGTACGGCTGTTCTTCAAGTACTTAACACAGAGTATTACATACTACAGGTTTGCGATATTTAGGTGAAAAAATCGTCATCGACGACGATTGCGACATCGCCATTTTTTTCCTCTTTCTTTCTTTTAGCTTGGTGGTTCCGCTGCTTTTTCTTGTAAGATTGTTTTGGAATTCGCGCCAAGCCGTACTACGTTTCAGCCACTGCCATAAGAGAGCAAAGGAAAGCTTTGAAAAAACAAGCCGATAGGCTGAAAAGCCAAGGCTTGGCGCGCAAAAGACTTCATGAATAAAAGTCTGAAATTGAAGGTAGCACCAGAGACGCGAGGACAGGAAAAAGGCCAACAAGCAAGCAAGAGACGCGCCAGGAACATTCCCAACATGGGCGGTCAACTCCCGCCGAAACACGAATATTCATATTAGAACTTTAGAGAAATGACAGCGGTTCCCAATCCGCCAGTATATTAATTCGACTTCAAGTAACCGCAAAAAGACATTGCAAAAATGCATTTTTTTTTCGTGGATGCAAAATAATGAAAGCAGTAGTATATTTACAGTAACAATCATCAACACTTTACATTTGGGTGCGTTTTCACCGCTTTTGTAAGAAATTGAGTTTCTGCTGGGAACTCGAATATAAAACATCCGCCGTCCTCCGCCAACGCAAACGGATATTGCGATATATGAAAAAGCACCGCATACTATGGCGGATCGGGGGGTGAGCGCCCAAATCGAAATATGGACGTCCCTCTTATAGTATCGGACGATTTTCGCAATATTCGTGGCGAGGGGTTAGCGCTGTGCTGTGCTCCTGCTGTGTTTTCATGGTGCGCCTCCATCAGCATTATGGTGTTTTCCCCCTATTGGGTTTGAGCTTTAGGAATAGGAATACCAAGACCGGCGCGGATGACGTTACTCAGACACCACCCACCACAGTAATGCGCCATTTATGTGAGTGCCACGGAACGGTGGTACACCCCACCCCCCCAGCCCCGCCCCGGGGTAGATACAGCCGAGTGGATACAAAACGAGCAGGGCGCATCAGTAGTTGTAATCCTAGGAACTTGGTGGATTGATGGATTACAAGAAAACAACATGAACACGGACAGGGAAAAAGGGACGTGAAACAAAAGGGCAAGAGTAACGAGAGGATCACGGAATCCAAAGCACGGCAAAAGGAAGCACTACATTGTGCACAGCAAACTTCCGGTGTCTTTCTGTGTGGCTGGTTTTATCGCTGATTATTAAAAGACAACTTTTTCATTACTAATGTGCCCGACTAACCACGCGAGTCCCGTGATTGGAATGTATGGAAGAGGCGAACGTCGATCACGCCCAGTCAAAATACCGCTAGCAAAATAAATGCATGACGACCAAATAGCCTCTTATGTTGTAACAGCCATGTTTGTATCTGTGACGAGAACAGTCCTGCAACAGCATATTGCCGGACATTGTAGAGGTAAACGTTACTAACTATGAAGGTGAGATCATGCAACGTCTTGCTGTTGGGACTTTGGGACCATGTCGTCGTGATGCTTTGCAGGAGGGCAGCGCTGCTGCGGTTACTTGCCTGCCTGCCCCGCAGGTCTTAGGCTCGTGGGTTTTTCTGTTCCTGCTGTTTTTCATGGTTGGTGCTTTTCAATGCTGATATTGTAATCAAAAGAATTTTTACATGGCCCGTGGGTATAAAGATCTGAGCTAGCAAAAAATTTCATCGATTTACGGTTAGATTGGTACCCTATGTGACAAATATTTTCATCAATGATAATACTACATCTATTCAGCACTATTGTGGGATGGGAGTGGATTACAAAAAGAACAACATGAGCACGGACAGGGCAAAAGGGAGGGGAACCAAACGAGCAAGACGAGTGACACGAGGATCACGGAATCCAAAGCACGGCAAAGGGAAGCACTGCTAAGGATCCTTGCAAAAGGATCCTTACAGTGTGAACAAGCCAGCAGATTGAACCACGAATCTAGTCAGATTGGTTTTAAATCTAGAGGTTTGCAAAACTTACTTACATATGTGACAGAACGCAAACCTGAACGGTAAAAGCGTTACTGTAAAAGCGGCGCGTCTCACCCAGTCCTCGAGGTGACCCTCGAGGACTGAGGAAACGCCTTGCGCAACGCCCCATGCCCTGCCCCCAGCAGCACTAGCTAGCGGCAGCCCCTTAAGCCGGTGCAACCCCCGAGCACTGGCACTCTCTGCTTTGCGCTCGCCCATCTGGCTCGCGCAATTGCAGTCTCGACTCTCGTAGTCGAGCAGGGTGTCAGTTTACCATCGCCTCATGCGCACCCGAGCGTCACGAGACACTTCCCCACGTTCTACGTCGCCGTCTAACAACATGCAGCCTGAGCCGTCGTCCTCCGCCCCCGGAGTCGACCCTCTCTCCCCTGTAATCGAACAGCGTACTTCCGAACAGATTCAAAGCGCGGTTTCGGCCCTCGAACTCCGATTAGCTGAGCTGATTCAGGCGTCTAACACCGCCTTACTAGCCCAGCTCGAACGACTAACCGGACCACCCGTGCTCCCGAATCAACAGCAATCCATTCCCCTTGACGCGACCATTGCGACTGAGGGTGGTAAGGCAGCCCCTGAGCAGCCTATCGACCTGTTGAACGACGAACACGAGCTACACGAGCCCGAGTTCGTTGATTTTGCCACCTACGGTAAAATCATTCCGGCCGGTTTGGAGCGACCCCCTCGCGACATCGACGAACCTCGTTTGTGGACGCTAACGGACGACACGGCCCGCTTCCTCAACGACCGGAAATCTCAAGCGGGGTACGACGAGTACCTCCACATCGGGTGCTATGCCTTCTTCGACAGCTGCGCCAACGCGGCAATCAGCGAGGCTTTGGACACGTTGTCAGCCGGACCTCCTCTACCAGCGGAGCAGGCGGCGGCCGTTGCTCTCATCCGAGCGGGTCATCGCACCCACACAGCGACGGAGGAGGCCGCCCGTACTCGACTGGGCTTCCTCCGCCTCACCAAGGGCGGACAAACGAGCTCGGATTCGGACAGAGTGTTCGCCGAACTTGCCCACGAGCGCTTCTGCCGCCCACGCCCTACCGCGGTCTCTAGCGCACTGGACGAGCTACGCCAAGCGTTCGTCGACCGGACCCTCGAAGTCAGCTTGCATGCCGCCAGCAAAGCAGATGCTGGAGCGGCGTTCGCTCGAGTCACGCCGGACAAGCCGCCCGGACAAGACGCCAAGGCCAAGAAGGCAGCCGCCGACAAGCGCAAGGCCGCCGCAGCAGCAGCGGCAGCAGCAGCGTCCGGGACTAAACCCATCGACGGAGCAAAGACCACCAAGAAATGATGGTGTGACCCGCCGCTCCGATTCTTGCTCCCCGACATCCAACTACATGCGTCACCGCGTGCGGCTAAGATGGCGGGAGTGGGAGCATATCGGCGCGAGCGGTCAAGTCGTGAACTGGATCCGCCATGGCGTGCGGGTCAAGTTCAAAAACGGCCGACGTCCCCGACCTTTCAACCACGGTGTCTCCATGAAGGACGCCACTCAACCTCAACTCGACTTCCTAGCTACGGAGCTTCCACGCTTCGAGGCCTGCGGAGCCTGGGAGCGCGCCTCCAACCCTCGCTACGTCTCCCGAATGTTCCTCGTCCCGAAACCCGGTATAAACAAGTGGCGGCTTATCATCGACCTCCGCGAACTCAACAGCTACTGCGCGGAGTTCAAGATGTCGTGCGAGACCCTCAAGCACCTACGCCACTTGTCCCGCCCAGGCGACTACTTCGTCTCCCTCGACCTAGCGGACGGCTACTACACGCGGTCCTCTTCCTGAGGACCGCGACTTTTTCACGGTCAACTACCGCGGCGAGTTGTGGCGCCTCGCATGCCTACCAATGGGTTGGTCGGGTTCGGCTTACTATTTTTGCAAGCTAACCCAGGTGTTCACAAACTACTTGCGTCGGGCGCCTACCCCGATGACCGCCAACGCCGCGACGCCATACAAGCCGTCACGACGTTTCCTCCGCAACGTCCGATGGCGCGGAGTACGACTGCTACCTTACATGGACGACTTCATGTTCATGGCCAGTTCGTACGACGCAGCTCTACTGCTACGCGACCGCATCGAGACCCTCCTCAACCGGCTAGGCCTCCAGCGCAACCCCGACAAAGGCTTGTGGCAGCCCACCCAAGTGGGCACCCACCTCGGCATGACAGTCGACCTCCGCAAAGGCGAATTCCGAGCCCCGATCGACAAGCTACAAGCCCTCGCGAAACAAGCTTCAGCGTTACTCGGCCGCGCAGCTACTTCCGCTCGGTGGCTACCCGCCAGACAACTCGCAGCGTTTGCTGGCAAGGCACAGTTCCTCTACCTCGCCATCGCACCAGCCCGCTTCTTTCTGCGCGAACTACACTGCGTGCTGGCTACGCGAACTGGATGGGGCGGACGTGTACGGATGACACATCAATTACGCCGTGACCTCGAGTGGTGGCGCACCGTGCCCAACCAACACAACGGCCGCTCCATCTACAAACCGATCGAGACCGCGTACCTACACGCCGACTCAAGTGGTTACGGGTGGGGCGCCGTCCTGAACGACAACCCTGCCTACCAAGCCCGCGGGTTTTGGTACGACGACGACCGCCAGCAACCCATCACCTGGAAGGAACTCCGCGCCGTTCGTCTCGCGATCGAGTCCTTTCTGCCACAACTCCGAGGCCGACACGTCCTACTACACGAGGACAACACAGCCGTCGTGGCTACGCTCTCCAAGTTAACTACGCGCTCACCGGTCATGATGACCGAATTGCGCATGCTCTGGCACTTACTCGACGTCAACGACATCCGCATCCGGCCCCGCTACATCCGATCAGCGGCGAACATCTGGGCCGACAGCCTAAGCCGGGAGCTCGACCGCGACGACTGGCAGCTCAACCCTCGAATATTCGACTACCTTCAGTCAACGTGGGGACCACACTCCATCGACCGCTTCGCGTCTATGGAGAACACTCAACTCCCGCGTTTCAACGCCCGATGGCGCGACCCCAAATGCGAGGACGTCGACTGTCTACACCTCCCGGACACCGCATGGCAACGAGAGGTAAACTACTGCAACCCCCCGTGGTCAGCCCTTCCCGACCTCTGTGCAAAACTACGCCAATCAGGAGCAGCGGCTACCGTCATCGCCCCGTACTGGCCTCACGCACCGTGGTTTCAAGACCTCCACAGCTCAGCCGTCGAGACTATTCACTACGCCCCGTCGCGAGACCTGTTCTTTCCCGGTCGGCTAGGCTCACGCGAGGGGGTCGGACGACCAGGATGGAGCGTCGTGGCTTTTCGACTGCCACGCCGGCATGGCTCCACACCCGCAGGGGCGCAATAGGACGCACACTACGGACTGCAAACGCCAGCCTCACAGACCTACGCGCAATGGTTACGCAAGCGAACAAGCCCACACGGCCTGCCCGCTACACCTTACGGATACCCGACGCACACGCACCGTGGACTGCTAGCATGACTACCGGACTGCGAAACCTGTTGGGCACCGACCTCATCGGTACCACTGCGCTACACCTGTTAAACAGCTCCTTAGCCCCGACCACGTACGCCAACTACGACAGCGGCTTACGTCAATTTGCCGCGTTCTGCCACGAGGAAAATATTCACCCGCTACAGGCTACTACTCAGTCGGTCGTTCGCTACACAACCTGGTTGGGATTGCAAGGTACTGTCGCTGCCGCATCGCTACAGCAGTACTACTCAGCGATCAACAAGTTTTTCCGCGACCACCAACAGCAGCCTATCGCCGTCAGCGAACTCTTGGCCGACGCGCGTCGCGGACTCGAGATGCAACAGCAACGCCTACATGCGGCGGACTCGCGCCTACCGTTACCAGCTCCGCTCGCCCTCTCACTACTCACCGCGGCCGCTAAGCTGAGTACGCACCTCCAGTGGACTCCTGCTTCCCGCCACCTCATCGCTCGTTTTCGAGCGCTGCTGGCAGTTTGCACTACCTATGCGTTCTTCTGCCGGGCCGAGTCGGGAGTAAGGTGCTTATCAGGCGACCTTGTCGTCGACCGACCTTCGCAGAAAATCTGGCTTTTCATACGCAAAGCTAAGGGCGATCAGAGACGCAGCGCGGTCGACAAGCCTATCCTTGCTATCCCAACTACTGCCAATCCGGTGCTGGCCGACCTCCTGGAATATTATTGCACTCAGCGGACCGCCTACTGCAAGAAATTCTACAACAGCTCCCCCCCCGCCGCACTATGGAGCTTCGTACCTTACGAAAACTCCAGCGACTGGCAAGCAGCTGCGACTCTCTCCGCCTGGCTCCGCGACGCATGCGACGCCGTCGGCGCCACACCTCCGAGCGGATTTAAATGGACATCGCACAGCCTCCGAAAAGGGGCGGCCTCCGCCGCTAGTTGCATCGGGACCCCACTCCACGTCGTCAAATACATGGGTGGTTGGGCCAAGAACAGTTCTGTCACAGAAGGGAAATACATCGACCCTACCATGACCCCATCTCCAGCGGCTTGGCAGTACTTCGGCTGGCTCGTCCCCGCTAAACCGCTTCATCAAGACTAGGCTGCGCTAAACCTCCGGTTTATTACATACTGGCAAAACGTGCCCTCGGGTAAATAGTCAGATTGGTTTTAAATCTAGAGGTTTGCAAAACTTACTTACATATGTGACAGAACGCAAACCTGAACGGTAAAAGCGTTACTGTAAAAGCGGCGCGTCTCACCCAGTCCTCGAGGTGACCCTCGAGGACTGAGGAAACGCCTAGCGCAACGCCCCATGCCCTGCCCCCAGCAGCACTAGCTAGCGGCAGCCCCTTAAGCCGGTGCAACCCCCGAGCACTGGCACTCTCTGCTTTGCGCTCGCCCATCTGGCTCGCGCAACCCACCCACCCATCCCATAATTAGCGCTAATCTTCCCCCATGCCAGGCCTGTGGCGGTCTTTTGGCCAAATTGTAAGCAAGCTGACATCTTTGGCAAAACTTGCCCTCGGGTAAATGGTGTATTTCTGTGTGGCTGGTTCTATATCGCTGATTATTAAAAGATAACTTGTTCATTACTAATGCGCCCGACTGACCACGAGTCCCGCCGTGATTGTAATATATGGAGCAGGCAAGCGTCGATCACACCCAATCATGATATCCCTAGCACAATAATTAAAAAAACAATTCTTACAAGAAAAAGCAGTGGAGGCCACCAAGCAAAAAAAAAAAAAAAAAGGAGGAAAAAACCTAAGCCCGAGGAACAGGAAGGCATGCCACAGCACCAGCACTGCCCTCCAGAAAAGCGTCGCGGAGATAGGAACCCAGAGTGCCATAATTCCGACTCGTATGTTCTAGAACAGCCATGTGTAAAGAAGATGTGACGAGAACAGTCATGCAACAGTGTATTGCCGGACATTGTACAGGTACTCGTTACTAACTTGATCCGTACTTTTCCATCGAAAGGACGTACAACGTGGGTACGTCGCTACAGGCCTAAGGGTATATTGGTGCGTATTGTACCAGTACCTCCCGGTACGTACATGTACGCACAATTAAACTAACTAGCTACACGAAGCGCTGGTAGTCTGATTTAGTAATTTCCCGGGACACATGATGCGCTAGTTTGATTTCCCGAGACAAACGAGCAGGGTCGCTAGTCTGTTCAAACCGTTACCCTAGCACAAGACCCCCGCACAAGAACCAAGCGAGAGCAGGTGCAAGCTAGCCAGGCTGGAACTATTTAAGCCTAGTGAAGGAGAGGGAGGTGACATAACCGTTCTAACAATTCCTTTGTTCATTTACAATCTATTGTTAAACAATAGACAGCCACACATCTTTCCAATTTCTCTCTCCTCCGGACTTCCTTCTGAAGTAGCATCAACAAGCAAGAACACACAGCATATTTGTGTCTACAATTAGCTATATGAAGGCTACATGTCACCCTTGTTTCGGAGCGTTTAGATCTACGCACGCTAACTTACGTTGTTGCTTGAACTCGTTCGACGCGGATTGAGTGATTCGATATGCTTTTGCCGGACATGGTAACTACGTAGTGGTCGTACTTCATGTCGAAGGCTCCCATCCAAAGCCTCAAACATCAACCTTTAGTTTCAACGTGAACCCCGTTCGGGTAAACTTGGCTTCTTGCCGGATCGATCTTGCTTAAGAGCTTGTCGACGTTGCCGTTCGTGAGTTGTTGGCCTTACCTTGACCGTCGATATGATTTGACGCTTTTGAGTAACGACCATGTACGAGCTCCGTTACATGCTAGTAAGCACCAGCTTGCTTACGTTTTTGCGGTGTATGTTCCATTTCCTTACGTCACCGCCAACTTACGTACCCCAACTAAAGTTAGTCAAGCCGTGAGTGCTAAGTCGACCATTAATCCCGATGCTTCTTACGTCGTTCCGTCTACATTCGACATTGATGGGCTTACTCTTACGCCTTCTAAAACTTGGTTACTTAAGGAGATTCAACGTACGTTCGAATTGTTAAACTTTGGTTACGTTGCTCAATGGGAAGGTTTTTGAGGCGATTTGATTTCTACTATTTGATTTCTAAGCTACTTTTTGCCCACGATGACACGTCGTTCCGAGGCATCTCTTCTTCTTCACCCGATTTACGGTTGCAAACTGTTGTCCTTTGTTAATGTCTATCAAGGGCTACATTGATAAGTTGTTGGCGAGACGCTTACTGATTTGCGCATGGGACTTAGAGAGTCCCGACAATTAACTACGATGGTCTGAAAGTGACACTGACTAAGACGTGTAAAAGGCTGCAATTAGCGCCCCCTACGAGTGTGCACGTAAGCCGGAGATGCAACCTCAACGTTTCGTCATGCTCGGCATCAACGCCGACTCGTACAACGCCGCCACCGTATTTTGGGCCTTTGAACATCTGTGGCTCAACCATAAGCAACACGCTTCCATTCTAGACACGTTCCACTCTTTGGTAAGAAAGATTCGTAAGACGTCCATGCTGCCTAACATTAGGGATGACACGATTAACGCCCTGCTTCGACTTACGCAAGACTCCATGAGTTACGCCCGCTACACGCAGTTGTTCAATACCTTTTTACGAAGGTCTCGACAACCTCTTGCGGACGATTCATAGTGCGTTCGCTTAATCCATATCCTGGCGATTTTTCAGCTATAGACTAAGGCTAAATCTCCTCGCTCTCAACAAAAGGGCTACAACATGCCCTAGTCGAGTTACAAATTTCCTGAATGACCCCGTGACATAATCGCCACATTTGGCCGTGCAAGGAGCGCAAAGACCTCGACTGAAAACCCAAGAGGTAGCCGCGTTATTAAGAAGCGTTTTTGGGGACTCAAGAGGTCGAGGGCACTACTAACCGACTTCATCGAGGCGAAGGATATGGCTTTGCTCGAGGCCGTGGACGTGGTGGCATTCACGGAGGCCGTGGCCGATCTCCGTTGAGCTTTGGCCGAATTAATTTCAACGCCATCGTTGGAGCTCTAACACCCCAAGAGCGTAAGAGCGTAGCCCTCGTATCCACGCCCTGGATATGATTTCAATGGGAATGTACGGAGTAGAACAGGATGAGGGAAAAGAGTGCATCGTTATTCCGCCACGAGGTTTATTGCACTTGCCACGAGGTTGCGGACCGCACGTCCGTACATCCTCGCATGACCTTATCGCGCTTTACTTCCGCGTTGCCTTGGTAAAGTACAAATGCAACATGATAGGAAATCTCGGGAGCACGCGCCAATCTGCCATGTCATCACAAACATGCGCATTGGACGGTCAATGCGCAGTTCAAGCGCGTAGGGAGGAAAGTCAAATGTCCGATATCACAACGATTCCCGCAGGTAGGTTGCACATGCATCCCGAAAGTTGCCCGGACGTGACTCACAAGTCCTGTTTCGACTGTATTTTTCTAGGCCATATATGACCTCTACACGATGGGTCCCGCAGTGCAGTCAACCACTCTCAATCATGGCGTAGGTAATCATAGCGCTCAGCGCACTCTGCAACTAGTCGACTCTAATTTCGACGATTGGTAATTATGTCGGCTACGTGTGCGGGGGAGGGATTGAGGCGACATCCCAGAATGGTGTCCTTCGGGGACGGCATGTTTTTCGATGATGTTCTGCTGCGAATAGACGGTAAGTATTTATAGAACTCGCCCCTGGCACTGCACTTTTCCAATATAACACTCCATGCCACACTTCCCACTTAAAAGACTGCCACGAGGTGTAAAGTTACGTGTCTAATTTGTTGCTACCGGGAAACATTTGTAGTCGCGGGCTGCGATTGTTTTAAAACACCGAGTGATATCCATGTGATTGTGCAGAAATGGCGGCCCGCAATGCTGCAAACGTCACAACAGCGGCGGGGACGGAAATGGAGGGGTCCGGCGCCGCCCTACCCATCGCCGTCACAGCGCCCAACGATTGCAGTGGGCCATATTCAAACTCTTCCCCGTAAGGCAGCTGTGACGTGTCAACGACTGACGTCGAGGGCATCCCTCTGCGCGACAGCTTGCGCCCCCCCCCCCCCCCCCCCCCCCCCCCCCCCCCCCCCCCCCCCGCGCCCCCCCCCCCCCCGGCTTCGTTGGAAACAAGAACGACCAGCCGGATGACCGGCCGCACTGTCTTCACGGCCTCGCCGAGGTTGCAACTAGCAGCGACACCGTTGGAAGTATCTTTATTAACAAGTTGTACTGGTACGTCCCCCCTGCTGGCTTCCTCTCGAAAGTGCAGTGCCGGGTGCTTGATTGCTTGTTGCAGCCGCCGCTTGTACACAATAATATTTTGTGAACTACAGTCCGTCTTTTCAAATGCACTGACACATAGTGTTGAGTATGTGGTGAAAGAGTGTTACGTTTCGTTGGGACCTAACAGGTTGTCGATGTAGGTCTTTTGAAGACGGAAGTATCGTGTAATGTATATGGCAAACGATACTTTTGACTTCATGTGCGTGTGTGTGCAGATGTGTGTATGTGCAGTGTGTGTGAAAATGGCACTTTCTGTCGGTCAAATGTGTGTGTCTGTCTATCTGTCTGTCACATCGAGTGAAAATTGTCTGAGAAACGTGTGTGTTAGAGAGACAAACATAAAGAGAGATTATGCGCGTCTTTGCTTGTTTTGTGTGCATGTGTGTGGCCGGCCGTGTGGGAATATATTCATATTGTGTGTATGAATAACTGCGTGTTGCGTATGTGTCTGACTGTATGCAAACATTGTCTGTATCGTGCTTCTAAACATATTTGCGACTGCTAGATTGTGTTGACTGTGCGGAAATTAACTGACTTGAGAGGAATATAACAGAAAGAGAGAGAGAGACAGAGAGTGAGAGAACGTATTTGTGTTTGTTCGTGCTGGTGTGTGACGGGCTGTGTGAAAATATGTGCACATTTTGTATTTAAATAATTGCGTGTGTGTTATGTGTGTGGAAAGGCAATGTGTGGAATGGGCTAGGCGTTGCGAGCTGGGCATGGTGTCTGGAGAATTCGACTTGTCGTACCTAGCCAAGGTGAGAGAAGGGGCAACGGGGATGATCAGAATAATGTTGGGAGGATGTGCGACGACGTCAAGGAATGTTCGCCACTCTTAATCATGTATTGATGGTTTCCATAAATCAAGGTGAGAAACATAATGGCTTCGTTCTAATCATGCTGTCTTTATGTGTTTACTTTACTTTTCTTTATGTGTACTGACTTCGCTTTCTCTACTTAAAATTCGCAGGGAGACAAGGACATTGTGAAGTGGTACGTTACATTTCTTGAGCGGAGTGATTTTAGCGGAGCGGATACTAATTTTTGGGAACGTGATATCAGCGGAGATGAGGAGCTAGTCAATGTAACAAATTTGTAATATTCCGTTTTGTCTATCGCAAATGCATGCACTTTGCAATCTGCATGCTTTAATGTGAAAGCGGTGATTGAAATTTACACTGGCCATGTAGATTCCAAAAATCACTTTCACATTAAAGCATGCAGATTGCAAACATTTTCGCACGACCTAATAAAATTCCCGGTGATGAAGCACAGTGCCCGAGGGTGGTGTGCCCCGAAAGCACACCTGTCAACACACAAAATACGGGTACTGTGCGACGGAGGGTTTTGCAAAGTTGTATGGGATAGAATTGGATTTGGTAAAATCAAAATCATCCGACTGTAATTGATCTTATTCCAGTACATAGTGTCTCACTTTGTATCTCATCATGCATTCGTGTCACACCGTGCAGAGTGTCTCACTATGTACTCTAACTCGGAAACTCGGCCGCGACTCGCCTGAGTCGATTGTATGACTCATACTCATTCACTACTATGGGCGGGAGGTTTCAATTCAAGTAGGTGTTTGTCACTCACAGTGTCTCAATAGACCGGGACACACGCGTTAAGGATTTCACTCATCTCACCTACATTGGAAGCAGTTCTCAATTCACTTCACCTTCGAGAGTTGTAGGTTTGGGACATGTCGGGTATGAAAAAAATAGATTCGAAGGACTCGAAATGCCAAAAAAAACGTCGAATCCACGCCCTGTTCAACATCTCTACGCATCGAGCTCGTACCATACCAACACATTGTTGCGCATCGAGGTAAAGTCAATAGACCTTGCCAACTTTCAAGTTTCGCAATCTAGTCCAATCGTATTGCCTCGGCAAACTCGGATTGTGGATCTCTCGCTAGTCACGAATTACACTATCACTCACTATCATGGCCTCTTGCCAATCAATCTCTTTGAATCTCTGGTATGCAAACGAGCACTAACGAGCAGCAAATGAGTTCGCGAGTGAAAACGTGGGGTCGAACAACGCTCCGAAACCAATGTCGCAACCAGCCTCTCGGTGGCTAGTTGTGCAATCAAAGTCTCTATGGGAAGCGTTCAATGAGTGAAAAGTGCTGATAGTTCTGTAAGCAAACTACAGTGGAGCAGTCGATATGCGGGGAATGAAGGAAAGAAGCTACAATGTGAACTATCATGTCACCGCCCTCCATTGTGCTAGACTATTTATAGTCTAGCGAAGCTCGCCTTCGGTCTCGTCACGCGTCACGCTTCCCCATGCATGTGTCGACGTGTAGACGTCCGTAGTTTTTCGTAGGCCAGATTGCGTTATCAATTGACCTCGTGCCTTGCGTCTTGACGCATGGGAGAACTCAGTGTGCGTATTGTACATACCGGGAGGTACATATACGTACAATACCGCGAACAGTGTCCTCGAGCCTCACATTGGCAAATGTAACTGCTAGTACACTACATCCGTGGAAAGTACGGTATGAATGTCGTAGCGAGTACTTGTACTAGTCATGTAACGTACTGTCACATGACAGTACTCGCCACACTCAACGTACGTTCGAATTGATAATCTTTGGTGTAGTTGCTCAATGGGAAGGTTTTGAGGCGATTTGATTTCTAAGCAACTAATTTGCCCACGATGACACGTCGTTCCGAGGCATCTCTTGTTCTTCACCCGTTTTACGGCTGCAGACTCTTGTCCTTTGTCGATGTTGATAATGGGCTACATTAATCAATTGTTGGAGAGACGCTTCCTGATTTGCGCATGGGAGTTCGAGTCTCGACAACTCAGTGCGATGGTCTGAAAGTGACACTGATTGACACGTGTAAAAGGCTGCAATTAGCGCCCCCTACGAGTCCGCACGTAAGCCGGAGATGCAACCTCAACGTTTCGCCATGCTCGGCATCAACTCCGACTCGTACAACGCCGTCACAGTTTTTGGGTCCTTTGATCATTTGTGGCTCAGCCGTAGTAAGCAACAAGCTTCCATTCTAGACACGTTCCACTCTTTGGTAGGAAAGATTCGTAAGACGTCCATGCTGCCTAACATTAGGGATGACGCGATTAACGCCATGCTTGGACTTACGCAAGACTCCATTAGTTACCCCCGCTACACGCAGTTGTTCAACACATTTTTACGAATAAGGTCTCGACAACCTCTTGCGGACGATTATAGTGCGTACGTTTAATCCATATCCTGGCGATTTTTCAGCTATAGACTAAGGCTAAATCTCCTCGCTCTCAACAAAAGGGCTACAACGTGCCCTAGTCGAGTTACAAATTTCCTGAATGACCCCGTGACCGAATCACCACATTTGGCCGTGCAAGGAGCGCAAAAAAATCGACTGAAAAACCAAGAGGTAGCCGCGTTATTAAGAAGCGTTTTTTAGACTCAAGAGGTCGAGGGCACTACAAATCGACTTCATCGAGGCGAAGGATATGGCTTTGCTCGAGGTCGTGGTTGTGGTGGCAATCGTGGAGACCGTGGCCGATCTCCGTCGAGCACATGCCGAGGTAATTTCAACGCCATCGTTGGAGCTCGAACACCCCAAGAGCGTAAGAGACACCAATGGGAGGGACTGCGCTTCATATGCCACAAGGAGGGACACCGTGTCTTCCGATGCCCGGAGTTAATAATCGATAAGGACCCGGTCGACACGCTCAGTAAACTTAAATGATGGTGGCATGGCTGCTCTTCGGACGATCTAAAACACTTGGTTACATATACTTGTCGTCTTGAGGCACTGTTAGCGACAGAGGTGCAACTTTCTGCTTCGACGCCACCATCCACTTCAGTAGCGACACCAACTAGATTAGTAGCATGTCGTCGTCGTCAAAACAAGCAGAGAAATAGTCGTAAACATGTAACAACCACACGTTCGATTGATTGGGAGCTCGTTAACTATGTCATCGACCCCCTGCAAGCATAATTTTACCCAACTTTGGAAGATTGAGCAGACGATGAATGTCTTAACTTGCACGGTGACTTACCTCAGTGTTCACCGAGTGATCTAGCTAGACATGGAGAGAGACATGAGTGGAGAGCGTGTGCTCTTCAATCCACCTTGGGAGTTAACTGAACAGCTGGTATGCCACTTCGATAGTTTTAAACGTGAACATAACAACTCATGCTACCACGATAGTTGTGTTTGTTCTTCCTAAGTGGGCTAAGTTCGACACCATCACTCGTCACTGGAAACTATACCAAAATTAGTTCCATGCTAGAGGACGCAATTGTTTATTACTCGCCAATATGTTGAAGACCCGACTCATCAAGGGGTTGTTGCGCCTACTCCATGGTGTGTTTAATTTTGATTAGTCCACGCTGATTGCGATTTTTACGATCCAGCCCCGTCTACAAGTCTTGACCTACCTACCTTGGTACATGTATCACTAGGCGAGCCTACAACTTCCATCGCTACGCTACGACGAACATTTTTCTTCGGACGCTACCGTCTTGTTGACCTCACCGAATCTCGCCCCTTGATTCGAACCGAGCTAGACGGGAAAACTCCCAATGGCGGACATCTAATTTCCGGATTAATTGACTGCGTTGCGACGATTGACTTTGTGTCACATGACCTCGTACGACGCTTCTCTCTGCCGACTCGCAAGTCCAAGGTCAAGACACATGTTTGACTAGCAAACGGACAACGTGTGACGTCTTCAACAATACGTGACATCAATTTCGAGCTCGCTCGTCATGAGTTTCAACGGAATTTTTACGTCTTACGTGATTTAAGCGCTAGCGACCAAGTACTCGGTTTACCATTGTTGGACGACGAACAAGTCTCTTTACAATTCCACACATTGCGTGTTTTCACCTTGATGGACGGTACAGTAGTGGACACTTAGACGGAGAAGCGCGGACCGGAATGCCTATTGATGTCATATGGCAATGTTCAAAAGCTCATGCGCAAAACGCGCCGAAGCAGAGGACGTAATGTTGATATTCACATGATTCACGTCTCACCAGCAGCGGAACAACCGGCGGAATTTCACACTAGAGAGGAGTGTTCATGAATTTATTGCGCCGTGTGGATTCGCCGCATGTAAGCCGACAATAATGGGATCGCCCAACCTAGACTAATGACCCCTTGAAGCTCCAACGTCTCAACCGATTGTCGCGACCGTGCAAAGCGTGTTGAACTCAACCGATAGCTAGAAAGCGCAGTGGAGGCTGACTTGGATCGCCCGAGCCACACTGAATTCGGCTCGCCAATCTTCCTTGTGCGTAAGGTTGTTGGCTCGGTGGGATGATGATGCATTGACTGCCATGGATTTGGCGCCCACCGGCGGCGCCGGCGGCGGCCCCGGAGGGCGTGGGCTCGCATGCCCGTCGGCACCTACGTCCACCTCCACGCGGTGGGCGCTGGTAACCATGTACCCGTACCATGCCTGGTACGGTAGGAGGCTAAGCAAGGTGCCGGTAGCTGCGATCCACGTTATCGGCAGCTTTCAAAACGCCACGTACGGGGGCTTTAAAAATCATAATATCCGTACTCCGACATTAAGATCTCCAGCTCGGGCCGTCCGATATGTCCTCGTATACCGTTCTATTTGGGGAGATGGGGCATGTACTTGTGATTTTGTTTTGGCGAGGAGCGTACGGACGGATCAGCGGCGGGTTGAGGGTGTTGGAGTTGGTGGCGGACAGCCGGGAAGCATCGCTAGGGAAGGGCGCTCGCTACACGTCGACACGCATGTTGACATCGAGGTGACTCAAGGGGGAGCAGCAAGACACCTTCACCTACGAGGATTGTCGCGACGGGAGGAGCAGCGAGGTCCATCGGCTGGGTTATCCTCCGGATAAACCGCCGCCGAAAACTCTGTGCGGAGGGTTTGAACAGTTTCCGCGCCACATGGGGAAGGAAAGTTTGTGCGAAAAATGTTGGGTAATTCATGATATATTGATCGAGTTATTCTCATTGCAAGTAGGGTAGCTACTCGGACATCTTCAATGAGGCTTGGGCATGCGGTATTGAATAAATGTGGACAAATACTTACTAAAAAAAAAAATGTAAATATGGCGCAATGATAACAAAGACAATGAAGGCGGTCATGTCGAATGAGACAGTCACACATGCGGTCTCACAATTTTTGTCACACATGCGGTACACACCCCTTGCACAACCATAATCAACAAGCAGAAGCGTGATTAATCTGAACATTACTTTCCAAAGTAGTAAAAAAGTCATTCAAAATTCCACAGCCATGACATAATCGTCGCCCGAAAAGGTGAGTCTGAGAAATCCTGCGAGTGCACCGCCGGAAGTGGTTTAAAGAGATGCGATTTGCCGCGCAATCACACACACATCAACCTCGACAATACCGCGCTTGAGGATGTGCCAATTCATGTTACGACGGGCGTAAATTAACTTAGAGGGAGGGTCGGAAGGTCACGATGACTGTGAGACTTTGTGGCGCTTTCCGAATGAAAATTCTTTACAACATGTTCCGGCAAACTGGACCGGTTTTGGTCTCTTGGCTTAGCGCCACCAATCACACATGCTTGTCGTGGCTCCGTCATCCGTGGCCCAAGGTGGCAATGGCACCGAGTAATCCCAACCCGCACTTGCGCAGCGGTAACGGTACGCATGAAGCCAAATACCATGGCACGCAAGCTGTCGGTCGTTAAACAGCCCGCGCGGCCCCTTCGTCAGCCCCACGTCCACATCAATCAGCGCATGCAGCGCCTCAGAAGAGTTGGGCGCCTCCTCCGCCACCCTCACTTGGAGGGAAGCCACCTGCGCGAGGAAAAGACAAAGTAGGAAAGTCACGTGTTGCGCTTCATTGGCCTGTAGTGCCAAATATTGCAATTGGGCCAACATTGAAAGTGAATGAGCATTCAAAAAAGTTTGATGATTTCAAGTGTCCAATAATATACTATATCACGTAGCCATAATTCGTCAAGATAAATATTTCTGAATATACAAAACACATGCTTCTGGTTAACAAATCACAATCCAATAATATGAAATCAGAAAAAAATGCGAGACATTACATTTGGTCGTGCCCAAATCAATCGAAAGCAATGACATGGACAAGCGCACACTCTCTATGACTGGTTGGAGAGTGTGGATGTTCTCACTCTCACACTCTCTCACACACGCACACACCCGTACTTTCTCTCACACTCTCTCACACACGCACTCTCTCTCTCTCTCTCTCTCTCTCTCTCTCTCTCTCTCTCTCTCTCTCTCTCTCTCTCTCTCTCTCTCTCTCTGTGTCTCTCTCTCACACACACACACACACTTTTTTCCACCCAAAAACACACCTGCTCTCGCTCCCACTCCCATTGGCACTCCGCTGCGGCATTGGCATCGGCATTGGCGGCCTCTGTCCCGCACGCATCGTTGTACAACAGATCGTTAGCGATGGGGTGGCCCAGCGCCGCGAGGTGCAGGCGGATCTGGTGGGTGCGGCCCGTTGCGGGGCGGCACTGCAGGAGTGACGTGTCGTCGGAGGGGCAGTGCCCCATGAAAGTGAAGTCGGTGCGGGCCGCCTTTCCGTCCGGGTGACACTCCCGCTTGTGACTCCCTCCGAGGGTGAGCACCGGCTGAGAACAGGAGGCCTCTCCGCTGGGAAAGGTGGCCAGAAAGTTGCCACGCACCCTGGCAGCGTAGAGCTTGGTGGCCGTCGAAGAGGTGTCTGCATCACGGGCCACGATCCGGCACAAATGAACGGTGAGAGAGTGAGATGATAAATAAATGGAGTAGATGTATTATACTTGGTGCAAAAATTACGCGAAATAAAGAGGATGGGATGGGATGGGAGGGGGGCGACCGGTATAGAGAAAAGAAAAAATATTGCATGAAAGGGGGAGGTAGAGTGCAGTTCAAATGAATGTGTAGTGTGGGTTAACGTCCAACATGGGAGATTGAAGCGCTTCGTATGCAATCGCGTAATACTATTTACTTTCGTATCCAATAACTTTGGGGCGTGTGGCAAAGACGGCATCAATAGCTCATGCGCTGCATGTAATATACCACTACACATGTGTTCATACATTGTCTCTTGTGTCCGACTGCGTAATAGTGCGGCTCACATTCTTCAAGGTCCCCTAATTGCGATCCTCCACCTAGAATGTTGCTAAACTCTGCAAGACCATTCTAATAATGCAATGTTAAAGTCGTCGCCCATTCTACCAATGACACGTTCATACCCACCGCGCAGAAATAATTGGTGGGAATCGTATGAAACAACAATAATTGGATAGAAATCGTGAGTAACATGAATTGGAACGACACGTGGAAGCAAGCATTTTGTAATGGTCGATGGATATCCCTACGGAGCGATGCTTGTGTCTTTGCTTGCTAGAGATGATTATTCTATGTATTAATTCAACAATGAAATTCC
>JAPMLY010000474.1:77500-87500 GCA_026401115.1 Tetraselmis chui
TCAGACCCTCACTGGAGACGAGCACACGGCCCAGTAACCCGAGACGCTCACACTGCGCACGCTGCCATGCTGCTTCATCGTCCGCCTGAGTTGCCCGGTAGACGTAGAACAGGATCACACCCGCGCCGCCGCTGTTTTCCGGCGCCGCCATTGTTTCCGTCGCTTGGGTTTCTGGGGAGATCAGCGAGGGGGGGCACCACGCTCGCCGACTCGAAGGTTATTCACGCCCTTGCTGTATCTGCGCCACTATATCGAGCAGGATAGGATAACTAAGAGGTATGGAATGCCTGCGTTAGCGTCGGCGGAAGGAAGGATGCAGTGGGGTTTGAACTTATCGGGGAATGGAGCTCGGAACGACAGGCGGGCGGGCCATATCTGTTCCCTTGTTCCCCCCACAGTTTATATTTGTAATCAGTTCAAAATATAAATAGTGCGATATCTTTTATGTACAACCCCACTTTTAATTTCGGGTTTTTGGGGGATGTGCGACGAGAATTCATGCAACGTCTTTCTGCTGCTCTTCATGGCACTCTGGGTTCTTATCTCCGCGACGCTTTTCAGGAGGGCAGTGCTGGTGCTGTGGCATGCCTTCTTGTTCCTCGGGCTTAGGTTTTTTTCCTCCTTTCTTCTTTTTTGCTTGGTGGCCTCCACTGCTTTTTCTTGTAAGAAATAATTTCGGGTTGACCTCACGGGTAGCCAGGCATATGACGTACTTAAATTCCCAAATTAAAAGTCTGCCATATTTCGCAGATGACGAACTATATCCGTGCATCATAGGGAGGGCAGTATGCGTACCCGTATACGCAGGCTTGTACCTCAATAGAGGGGATCCACAAAATGAAAATTAGTACTAATTACAGATTTGGGTGTCTACCTGTAAGGCTTCTGGTGTCTCCTTAGCTAGAGCATCATGCCAAGCAGAAAATGAATAAATATCCAATTAATTTAGGACGGCGGCAGCGTCTTCTGTCGTTAAGATCGCTCACGCTGAAGAAAACACTCGAACGGTTCTTCGTCCCATCAGACCGGTAGCGAGCCTTCGTTTCACTGTGAGGACTTGACTTCTGTCAGTATTTCGGATAGGTGATAGCCAGGCTTCAGGAAGGGGAAGACGGCAAGAAGCCTTGTGGCGATGCCTCCGCTTCCGGCTCTTGACCTAGCGGCGCCGATGAGCGCGACAACAGTGGCGACCGCTCTCACCGCCGCCGCCCTCGCGCCTCCTCTCCTCCGACTCGCCGCGCCAAAACTACTGGTAAACCCCATCGAATGCGGCTGCTAGGCTTCCTATTCCTCCGTGTCGAATGCATCCACCGAACCGTGTGTTTGCACACTCACCGGCGGCGGCCGTGTTTGAAGTGTAGCGCGCTATGCGCCGCCGCCGATGTTTTATCGACTTGTCACACTGACGAGTTTCCAGCTCACCGGAAACGCTATACCGCGCTTGCGTCTAGCTTACCGCAACGCTCTCCCTGTTCCGAATTCCAGAAGCCGCGGCGTTGCTCGGAGTGCCTCGGCGCCGGTTACTCACCCTGCGCCACTTGCCGGGGTACAGGTCGAGCTGGCTTGCTGCGAGCGACTGCCACGGAACCTCACACGCTGACCACCCTCAAGGCCACCCGCCAACCACCCTGCCAGGTGAGCTGGAACCCCGCCATATGAAGCCCTGCATATCCCTGGCGTCCTCTGGATGCCTCTATCTCTTGCCTCATTCATGAAAGCAAATACCATCGTGAACTAGCCCCCGTCACTGATACCATCAGACTAGCTGGCATTATCACACACCATGGACTGCTTCTGATGAATTGTCATTCATGCGTGCGTGTGCGTGTGGGGTGACGTCAGACGTGCACCGGGAAGGGCCGCTGTCGGTGTGCGCGCTGCAAGGGGGAGGGGCTGCAGAACACGTGGCTGTGGAAGCCCGCCTCCGATCCCGGCTGGGGCCCGCGCGGCTACTGGGAGCAGTAGACCTCGACAGCAGCCCGCATCCAACCATGGCAGTAACAATTGCGCTCACCGTGTGCAAACATTGTGGCAGCTACGTCTCGGACCGTCCAATAAGCAACAATCCCCCCCCTTCCCCCCGTCTGGCGACGTGTACTTGTAAATTAATTGTAAATGAACTAGAGATTGCGTCCTCTGAAAGAAACCAGCCCTCTGTTACTAAGGATGGCGTTCACAGTAATAGACACATCGTATCATCTTGAGTAAAAGATATAGTTACGGCTGAGCGTCATCCAAGGATCAACCGCGCGTTTGTGTGTTTGATTGCCATATATTATGCTGATAAACAAGGTCGCTTGGTGCGAAGGTGTGGACGAGAGGCGCTACAGCGCGGCGATGAGTCCATCCAGCTCCAGCAGCACCACCGCCGCCGACGGTCGCTGCTTGACGTCTTGGTGCCAGCAGCGCTGGATGAGCCTGGCCATGGCCGGCGGGCACGACTCCGGGATCTTGGGCCGCTCCTTCAGCACGCTCACCGCGTAGATGACCTGAAAGGGGGTTTCGTAGTCCCACGGCGGCCGGCGCGCCAGCATCTCGTTCATGATCATGCCCAGCGCGTACACGTCCGCTTTGTCGTGCGACTTGGAGTGAGTGAACGCCTCGGGCGCCTGGTGCGTTGAAGGGAAGGAGGCTTTTCAAACACAATGATCAACCAACGGAGGAATGAATTATAGAGGCGCATTTTAAATTAGGATTAATAACCCCCCCAAAATGCCCACATTTGTTTTCAAATGATCAAAAGCAGTACGCGTAGCATTTTCACACACACATACACACACACACACACACACACACACACACACACACACACACACACAGGTTATGGCAGCTCACCATGTAGTAGGGTGTCCCGCCCGCATCCGTTAAGAGGTAGCTCTTCAGCGGGTCTTTTGTGCGGCCGAGCCCCAGGTCGCAAATCTTGGCGCGCCTCTCTCCGTCAAGCAGAATGTTTTGCGGCTTGAGGTCCCGGTGCACAATGTCTGGGTGCATGAACGCCTGCCCCAGCAAACACCGATGAGGTTCAGGACGCACTGCGACATGTCGAATATTAAAGTACATGCCCGTTGGTTGACACGGTTTTGTTGACAAATTTGTTCGAAAAAATTTATTGAATTCATTCTCAAACATTTTACACATAAACTCGCACCACAAATGCTCTGAAATTCGATTTTCTGTTTTTATAACACTTTGGAGAACAGTAATAGTACTTACATCGTGCCCAATGGCACTTACACCAGCATAACGGGTAGCACACCCTCAAAAAAAAAAAAAGCTTCACCACAATTCCAAACGCAAGAATGCGGCCATAATAATGGCCTTACTTAGAAGGAATGACACTTGGATCTTATAAACCCTACTTAAACCTAACTTGCAAGGCGCTGAAAGTGTGACACCAATGTCTAGATGGGAACTTGGAGTCATGTGTCCAGGAAGAGTGTATACGTGTCCCATGGCTACACTTCAAAAAAATGTGGTTTTAAGGAAACCCTGTGTAATGACCTAAAAACGAGATAGGTTAGTGTCACTTGAGAGTCAATATTATGGAGAAGAGTGTATTCGTCATCATTTTGGGGCTAGAAACGTCCCGTTCATGCGCAAAGCGAGTGGGAAGTGGGAGGAGGGAAGCGGCGCACCAGTCCTTCACAAATGTCGCGTCCGATGCGGAGCGCGTCCGAATAGGTGAGCGGCTTGCTGGGGTCGTGGATGAGGTCATGCAACGCGCCGCCGGGGACGTACTCCAAGACGATGCAGACATGAGGGGGCGTCAGGCAGGCGCCGTACATGCGCACGATGCGGTCGCAGCCCTGCAAAAAGGTGAGACGGGGCGGCGGGCTGAATTAGATAAAGCTAGTTGATGCAAATATAATTCAAATTAAAAATAGCTTGAAAACTATATAATAACATTAAAAATTAACTTGGTAAAATGTTGCGTTTTGCCGAAATGCGCTGTGTTCTTGTGAACAAAGGATGCGATGGGTTGGTGCTATGTATCCTGTGCACCTTTGAGAGCTGTGCCATGACTTTTGTCTCTGCCTTGAAGCTGATCATCTGCGCATCAGAGGTTCCTGCATCGGCGGAGGAAAACAATTTGACCGCGACTTCCATCCCGCGCCATGTGGCCTGCATTGGGAGAGACGGGGCAAAGGC
Source organism: Tetraselmis chui (assembly GCA_026401115.1). Taxonomy (NCBI): domain Eukaryota; kingdom Viridiplantae; phylum Chlorophyta; class Chlorodendrophyceae; order Chlorodendrales; family Chlorodendraceae; genus Tetraselmis; species Tetraselmis chui. Next base: position 81,650 of record JAPMLY010000474.1, read on the forward strand.
AGCGTCAGCAGTCAGTGAGGAGGTCAATGACGCGCCCACTGAAAAGGAGGACTCGTGCATTCGACGCTCGATACTACAATGACAATTTTGTGAATTGGACGTACGGAAAGACTGAAAAATAATGAGAACGAATATTAATTTTGTGAAATTACATCAGTTTATATATGTATCAACTTTATTTGATGGATAATGTTAATATCTTTGGATCATACAATATTTAGCACATTGAAAAAAAACAAGCAATCGCGGAACTGCATACGGTATCTGAAAAAATGGCGAATTTTTCACATAAGGGACATCGTCAATTAATTTGCTTTAGTTCGACTGCTAGAAATTCATATGTTAACTTTATCGTTTAGGGTGTGTACCCTAGGGTTTCAGGTTTTGTGGCTCAGGCTGCACGTTACCTCTGCATAAATACTGTGCGCCATTTACGCGCACACTTTGTTCGATATGCAGAACAGGGAGCATTGGTTTGACAAGGACGGCCTCCTTTCCTCTTACCCATAATATTTTACATGAGAAAGGCCGCCGCTGCAGATGCTGAATAATATCTTAAAAGCTCTGATACGATCAGCGCATAAAATAAATTGTACACACATCATATGCATAAATCATTAACTAACTTACAACCCAAATATAAACCATGTATCAAAATAATCCATCACGTGGATCAACAAGTGGCGCAGGAACGCGGTGTGGCCAATGTTGGCGGGTATGGACGTGCAGATAACATACAAGTACGCGACTTTCTATTGGAAGAATCGCACTTACCTTGTAAACCTGTCCAAAGGCGCCAGAGCCGAGCTTGGCTCTTAAATTGCCGCGTAGCTCTTTGTGCCAGTCGACGTGGAAGTCGAAACCGTCAGCGGCCACCGCGATTGACTTCCCGGCGAGAGAGGCTTGCCTAGCGGCCGCCTGACGCCGCGCGATAATGCTCGTCGGGGGGAGATTCGAGGGCAGGCGCTTCTGAATTACAGCCAGGCTGGGTGATGCCGACCCGCGCGTCGGTTTCCTGTCCTCTAATCTTGACACCAACATTAAAAGCAGCCGGCGCGCGAGCTGCAGGTGGGCGGCGACGACGCAGGCGGCAAATGGGCCGAAATTGGTCGCTGCTGGCGCAAGGCCGCGGCCGAAAGAAGGCGTGGGCGGCGCCTTGGCATGCAGCGCGTACGAGTCGGCGAGCAGGGAGGCGAGGCTCCTCAGCCCCGCGGGGTGCACCGGAGCAGGCCTGGTAACAGCAGAGGAAAACAAATAAAAACTCAAATGATACAGGTATGTGTCGTATAAAAAAATTCAGAACAAAGGATACAAAAACTTGCAATCAACCGAAATATTTTGAATCGAAATACAAATCAACAGGTATACTTTATTCCATACTAAAATATTATAAATTTGAAAGCGGTCAGAGGCCAATCAAAAAGAATTGAGAAAAGAAAACGCAGAAACTACGAATACTGAATTATTGAAATAATCAGATGGTTTCTCGCAAATTTTTTACGTCTTTATAAATGTCTGTTCCATGCCTCATCTTTGACATGTTCGCACACTTGGTACTGCAGGATTAATCGTTGCCATCTATGGCTGCTGCAGTGGAATTGCTTTACTCATCGAAAACTTGCTATGCAATCACAAAGATACGCATTTGTTTATTCGCCGTTCGTGTTATACGCCGGGCGTTGCGTCCCTGTGGCACTTTGCACACTTGCAACGCGGCCGCGGACGTACCAGTAGCAGCGCAGCTCCAAATGAATGCTCGGCGGTGGCAATATTAAATAGTCGTTGGAAAATGTGCCCATCCCATTAAAATAACTGACACCATTACTGCATGACTTTACCACTCCATCCAGCATACATAACATGTGGCACAGAAATCTACGTCCACTTTTAATTAAAACAGGAGCTGCCCATTGTCATAAGGAAACGGGGGGCGTGTTTGTAATTAAATGGGGAAGGAGGTAAGAAGTATGTAAATAAGTGAGTAAGTCAGCAAGTATGCACATAAGACTGTATGTATGAAAGTAAGGGATTAATTTAGGCAGTAACTAAGTAAGCAAGCACCTGTAAGGAAGTGAGGACGGAAATAAGTGAGGAGATGAGACAGCTACAGTCAGTACGTAGATAATTAAGTAAGTAAGTAAGAAAGTTCGCCGGCAATAGACCGTCGAAACGTTGTCGAACAGACATGTACATATTTTCCTCCGAAAACTACAAAATGCAGCCCTACAATTGAACAAACAAACACGCCATCACCTAAGCTTCCTCTGAATGGTAGTATACTCTATGATAAATCAGACGCGGCAGAGGGGGGGTCGCATAATCCCGTCACCTGCTGGATGGTTTGGTTTTCCCTGAGACCGCCGATGGATTAGGCATAAATTCCACATCCGCGTTCGCCCCTCCAACCAGTCGGTCTGCGGACTGCCCTGCGCCACTGTAGCGCTGCTGCTTGCGGCGGGTATCGGGGTTGGTGTTCCAGCAGGCCAAGGACATGCAGCCCGCGTTGTTGCCAGGTTCAGGTGGGCGAGACGATGGTGACGCACCATCGCCGCTTTCGACACCTGAACAGCGTAGAAAGAGACTTTGTTCATGCTTTCACACACGCACACACACGCACACACACACACACACACACACACACACACACACACACACACACACACACACACACACACACACACAAACACACACACACACTGACTCACGCTCGCACGAACTCATATTCAAACCTACTCGTAAATAAACACACACACACACTCTCTCTCTCTCTCTCACATGCACACACTCACACTGACTTACTACGCACACACACACTCACATGCACACACTCACACTGACTCACTACGCAGACACACACACACACACACACACACACACACACACACACACACACGCACACACACACACACGCACACACACTCACACACACAAAATACGCATACACGCATATAAATCCCATACCTGCACACATACACAACATAAACGCTCACAAGCACAAACGCTCACAAGCACAAAGACATCCTCCCCTACATAAAAGTACGTACACAAAAATATACTCACTTCCACAAACACACGAAAACACAAACCTACAATCGCACATACAATCCGTACACACACACACACATAACCAACGACGCACAAAAACAAACACACACACACACACACACACACACACACACACACACACACTTCTACAGACAAACACGAACCCAACCATGAATCCCCCCCCCCCTCTCCAAGACAAACACAAACGCGTCTGCACTCACAAGCTCACTCATGCACGCAAACACCCACACCCCCGCATGCACTTACACACAAATGAACAAAGAAACACATACACACATATCCACACAGACACTCTTATCTTTTTCGCGCACCTTTCTCTGTTGGAATATAGGGGTCGGAGTCAGCAGGAGAGCGCGTCGGACTGCCGCCGGAGCCCTGGGCAGAAAAGAGAAAAGCACGGCAAAAATAGTTAGATCACCACCAGCGGAAGGCGACACGGTGAATTTCATGCACGTGAAAATCACGAATCAATGAATTCGCATTCATGTTCGTATATGCCTTTCCAGTCAGCAAACGCGTTCCTGTGTCAAATGGTTATTCTGCAGGACGAAATGTAACACTGCTGGGAGCGGGCATCCGCCTCACCTCCGGGACCGCAGACGTCGAACAGTGGCGACGGTAAAGGTAAAAACCCAGGACGGCAGCCACTGCCACAACAGTGCCCGCGACAGCAGCAGCAACCGCAACGGTTGTGCCGATTCCGCTAGGCTGCGGCCCCGGATCAGCCCCTGTTGCACCGCCACCAACATCCAAAGCGTCTACACGATGTGCATAGTAGTAGGAAGATCAAGAAGTGTCAGCGACAGATCAAAACATAGTCGGAAGAGCTAATATCGCATCGAATAACATAACACCACAACACATCACATCACGTCACACCGTACCCATCACACTACACGACATGCTGGAACGGCATCAAAAGACATCACATGACATCACATGACATCACATGACGTGGCATGACAAGACATCACATCACATTACATCAACATCATATAATATGACACGACATCATATTCTAAAGTATCATTTCGCAACAAACTGTGGCACATCACATCTCAACAAATCAAATCGCATCGCATCACATCACAATGATCGACATTCAGGGAAAGGGATAAATAGCATGTGTCAATTTGGAACTATCTTCTCACATGCCTGACAAGTGTGCATTCCATATGAGCAGCGCCAAATGACGGAATGAATAGAGTTTGGTGAGCATGGCACAACCACAATCACAACATGAGGCTCAGAGGCACCCCACCACGCACTCACCTGCAGTGGTAACACTGTTGCCCATATCCTCATCTGCGGTAAGACTCGTTACCAGCACGCCCATTTCGGCCAGTTGTGCAAAGTAAGCCCCTTCCAGACTGGCAGCCCACGCCTTCAGCGCTGCAGGTGGCGTACCGGCGGGGAAATGGAGCTGCGCATCGATGCTCACCTCGCTCTGGGCATCGTCAGCGCTTACCCGCGGTGCCACCCCTGTGCCTGCCTCCACCACCTCCCGTATCTCTACCCTCTCCTCCGCCAGCCCAGTCAACTCCGCCAAATCAGACCTGTGAGCATAACGCAACCGCTCAAACAACTGCACAGCGCCCACTCGGGCATATGGGCCTATAACAAACGCCCGGAAGCATCTACTGCACAGAAAGAAATAGCGTGGACAGAAGAATAACGATCACAACAACAAGTATTACTACTGTTCCTAAACCCAACACAACAACAACTACTACAACAACAATACCTACTGTTATAACAGCAGCAAAATTTAGCAACAACGAAAAATAGCAACAACAACAATAGCAATGACAACAACATCTAAGCTGAACAGCTGAGCACACAACTTGAAATTGTAGATGCTGTCATGTATACATGCCGTCACACCTGAACAGCACCACTGCTCGTTGGGTCCAGGGAGTCAAGTTCTGCCAGTCGCGTTGTACCAGCTGCAGCAGGTTACGCCCCACCGCCGGCGACTCGGGTGGCGGTGTGATGGCGATAAGCTCCGCCATCACGTTCAGCGCAATTGATTCGATTGGCGCGCTGAAGGTGGGCAGCTCGAGCAATGGTGTGTCCGGGGGTGACACCGCCTCGGTTGGCTCCTGCCCAGAAGGAAGTGGAGTCTGTTGCGTGGAGTCTGGGGCAGGTGTTGGGGCAGGAGTAGGGGCAGGTGTTGGGGCAGGAGTAGGGGGAGGAGAAGGGGCGGGAGTAGGGGCAGGAGTAGGGGCAGGTGTAGGGGCAGGGGTGATGGTGTCACAGCCGATCGCGATGGAGCGGGACATCCCCTCAGTGCCACTCTCCAGCGCATCCAGCAGGGCATCCGGGACGCAGGTGGTCAAGATCTCCTCGTCGACAGCAAAGCTCTGCAGGGAGGGGAAAGTGCTGCCCCACACCTGGACGGGAGTTGCGGGTGAGAGGAGCTGGGTTAATGGGCCAGCTACAGGGGTGAAGGCGTAGGGCCAGGGGTACACAAAGAATAACGTTGTAGGGTTAGGTAGCACGAAAGAAAACGGAGCAGGATCGACACGACTGCCCAGCCCAAGGGGCAGGTAACATGTGAACATGCATGACATTGGAAGGGCTGGCAAAGGAGGAGTGAGGCGCAGGAAACTCTGAATGCGCAGAATAGAAAATTCGACGCGTGGGGGCGGAGTAAATTAGATGATCAGCACCAACGAAAGGTAGTCGCTAACGAAAATACTCTCCTCCTTGAATAAACACAGCGTTTTATTGCCGCTCGAAAGAAATGCCATAGGTTTTCAGGCGCGTGTCCTTTGACATTCGT
>JAPMLY010000474.1:92500-202500 GCA_026401115.1 Tetraselmis chui
GAACCCCGCGTGCCATGAAAAAACACATAAAGGCGTTGCATGAAGTCGCGAAACACGCAGACCCACAAGAGATCGACGAAAGGGGACATACATATATGCAAATGCACCTAGACCGCCGTACAAACTCCTTCATGCGGGCATAACGTTCGTGCCGCAAAGAGCGAGAGTCTGCCGCACTCAAGCTTGGAAATCGTCGAGCTACCACCAAAATGGCCAGCTTGTCAACAAGCTCAACCGCCATAGGAGCCAACCGAGCAAGGGGTAATGATCTTGAGCATATTTGATGGCATGCGTGCCAAGGGAGGACGAAGTGCGGAGGTCCTCATCAAGCTTAGCTTGCGGATCTACCATCGCAAGACTGCCATGGAGAGGAAGTGGACGCCCATTAGCCGGAGCATTAAAACTCATGCGCACACTTGTGACCGTAACATCCACATAATTTAGTCCACAACCAAATGCATATGCGGAGCGGCAATAAAATTTAACCTCACGGCATTCCCATGGCGATCTCGGGAGGCATGTTAAATTGTGCACACACGATCAGTATGGAACGTAACTAACGCACACGTAGTTACAGTCACAGTCACGCAAAAGGGACAGTCACACAAACAACCAACCCGAGGCGTGGTGTCGGGACAACAGAAGTGAGAGAGAGTTGTAGCCTAGCGACGGCTCTATACCGAATCAAACAGGTTATCGGTATGTCCGATCTAGACATGTACTAATAATATTTAGAATAGCTTACAATAGCTATCTACAGCCAATAACTAGAAGGTATTACTTACAACACTCCCCCTTAAGGTAGCTACGGGATAAAAGCGTTGCATTGGGTCTTCTCCTCCAAGGATTGCACTTCGGTGTCTTGTCAATGCATGTCTTGGTAGAGGCTTGGTGAACATGTCGGCCACCATGTGGTCTCTGGGAAGGTACCTCAACTTCATGGTTCCGTGCTCCATGTGGTCCTTGAGGAAGTGCCACTTCAGGTCGATGTGTTTGGTCTTCTCGTTGACCAAGGCATTATGGGAGTACGTGATGGCGCTTTGGTTGTCCTCCCATATGGTGGTGGTTTCGGTGATGGGGGCGTTGAAGATCTCGCCCATAAGTTGGCGGAGGTGGAGTCCCTCCTTGGTGGCGTCAACCGCAGAGTAATACTCGGCTTCACAAGTGGATTGGGCCACACAAGTCTGTTGTTTGGACTTGTAGCTGATGGGCCCGCGTCCGAGAGTGAAGAGATAGCCGAACGAGACTTGCGGGTGTTGCTGTTGTTTGCCCAGTCAGTGTCGGCAAAGCCCGTAAGTTGGAGGCTGTGGTCCGTGCCCCCCTAACGTCAAGCGCATGTCGATGGTGCCATGGAAGTATCGAAGTACCTTTTTCAGAGCGTGCATGTGTGCGTCCGTGGGGGGTGCTTGGGCGGAGCCAAGGATGCTCAACGCCGTGGAAACATCGGGACGCGTGCAAACGGCCGCGTGCTAGAGACTGCCCAGTATACTTGGGTAGACGTCCTTGGCCACCCCGGTAAGGGGAGGTGAAGTCGTGTGCGCAAGTCCGGCGAGGAAGCCAGGATCCATAGGAAGGGACGAGGGCTTAGAGTCGGTCATACCGTACTTTGCAAGGATGTCGCCTAGGTATTTGGACTGATCCAGCGAGATGGTGCGGGCCGATCGATTGCGGGTGATGTGCATGCCGAGAAGTTGGGAGGGGTCGCCTAGGTCCTTAATTTTGAACCGTGCACCAAGCTGAGCCTTGAAGGATGCAAGCCATGTGGCATCATTGCCGGCTGCGGGAATGTCATCCACGTATAGTTCGATCATAGCGATCACGTGGCCGGTGCGGAAAATGTAGATGCACGGGTCGGAGACGCATTGTTGTCACCCGTGGTCGACAAGCCAAGCACGAAGCAGCATGTTGAACTCGCGAGGGGACTGTTTGAGTCCGTAGAGGCAGCGCTTGAGGTGACACACTTTAGACGTGCCATCAGCGAAGCCGAGGGGCTGGCGGATGCACACGTCCTCCTTGACTAGGGCGTAGAGGAACGCAATGTCGATGTCAAGCTAACACAATTCAAGGTCGCGGGTGGCCGCGATGGCAAGGGAGAGGCAAAGGTTAGCCATGGGGATGACATGGGAGAACGTTTCCGTATAGTCAAGGCCAACCCGTTGGCTGCACCCATTGGCGACGAACCGCGCCTTGAAGCGGGAGACATCGCCAACGGTGTCGGACTTGACCTTGTAAATCCACATGCCGTTAACGACCAAACGGTCATGGGGAAGATCGACGAGTTCCCACGTGCCGGTGTCGATGAGGGAGGAGTACTCTTGCTGCATAGCGGCTTGCCATTGGGGGGCCTAGGCGCTGTCCAAAGCAGCCCGGTACGATTTTGGTCCCACACACTCTCGGGCGGACATGAGAGCGACGGCAGTAGGCGATGTGCCGGCAGGGGTGTGGGAAGGGCGAGTGATCAGGTCGGGCACGTGGGGTTGGTCGAAGTCGTCCTCTTTGGCTATGCCTTGTAAGGGTCAAAACACGTTGTGACAAGTGTCGGCGGGTGTTCAGACATGCGGGCCACAAGGTCCCCGTAGCGGAGGGGGTGCGACCGGAGTCGAGTCTGACGGGGGGTTGTAGGAGGGGGTTGAGGGTCGGATAGTGGGTTGTCGATAGGGTGGGACGGTGGGGAGGTGTCCAGAGGAGACTCGTCATCCGAGGGCTTTGTGATGACCGAGTCAATGTGGAGGCGCGTGCCGAAGCCCGGGTTTTTTTCCTGGAAGACGACATGGACGGAAGTGGTGATGCGGCGAGTCTCGGGGTTGTAGACGCGGTACCCTTGGGCGTCAGTCGGATAGCCGACCATGACGCCACGAAGACCTTTTTCGCCGAGCTTCCGATGCAACTTGTCGGGCACTTTGACGAAGACGGCGCACCCTAAGACGCGGAACTTGGAGGCGTCATGCACCGATGACGTAAGGAGGGTGAGGGGGATGCCACCGGTGAGACCAACTGAGCGGTTGTAAGTGCGGTTGCGAAGGTACACAACAGTGATGACGGCGCACGACCATATGGAATTGGGGACGGCCATACTGTGGAGCATCGCAGAGGCATTGCCCCGGAGGGTGCTCCAAGGTCGTTCAGCTTTGCCGAGCATGTGATAGGCATAGGGGGCAGAAAATTGCACACGAACATCTTGCGTGTGACCGTAGTCTCAAAGACAGAGCCCGAGTCAAACTTTAGGACCGGTGCGAACGCGCCTGAATGAGAGTGATGGCGTGCATGCAATGGTCTTATGTCCCGCATGATGGTTTCCAGCTCAAAGCAGGCGTCGTCTTTGATCTTAAAGAAGCGCACCCACATAAGATGTGCGTGGTGGTCGATGACGAGCAAGCAGTAGCGGAGGCCATGTGGGGAGAGGACATTCACGGGACCCCAAAGGTCAGAGGACATGTTGAGAAGGGGGCGGGGTGGTTTAGCGCAAGCAATAGTGCTGAGTGGTGCAGCAGTGGCTTTGTGGAGCAAGCATGAATCGCAAGAATCATTTTTTACAGAGCTCGCTAGTCTTGGGCTAGTTGGAACACCGTGGTTGTGTTGGGCATGTAGGCTTTGCTTATAAAGGTACCCAAACCGGCGGTGCTATAGTACGGGGTCGCACTGGGCAGTGAGGGCAACACGGGAACCGTGGCCGCGCGCGTTATCTTTGGAGGGGCTTGAGGGTAGCTCTGGGTGGTGGGCCAGGAGGTAGAGGCCGTTGCCAGACGGTTCTAACACACCCATTCTTGTGGGCACCACGAGAAGACCAGTGTCACAGCCAGTAGGGAAAAGAAATTCACAGCCAATGTGGAATTGCATTCAACTGACACTAAGGAGTCTCTCGATGCGTTGAGCAGAGCGAGACGACATGACGGGGTTAAAGTGCATGGACCGTGCGGTGAATGATATGGCCAGATGCCAGCCGAACAGAAATCCGCACTGAGCCACTACCCTTAACGTCGACGCCGACCCCACCCACACGAGAGGGAGCGGGGGGAGGGGGTGAACGTAGCGAAATCGCCTCGAAACGCGGTCAAGATGATCGAGCATGATGAATCAACTACCCATAACTATGAGAGGTCACGACCCGGTGTGAGGGAAGATGAAAATGCGACAGAGCTAAAGGGGAACTCACCTCGGTGTCATCGTATTAATACGTGCAGTCCTCGACCGGGCTGAGTGTCAGTGTCGTCGGCGGTGACGTCGCTCAGCAGGGCTGCGTGCGCAGAGGCAGAGCCACCATGGGTGCCGTACTTCTGGATGATCCTCTTCCGTTTGGCAAGGCTCCACCTCAGGAGGGCGTCATCTAGGGCAGTGCAAGATGACAGTTTGTGGTCCATGCTGCCACATGCGCTGCACTTGTTGGGGAGTCCACAACCACCACGAGGGCCACGTGGTTTGTGTCCTCGACCGTTGTGCGAACCGCGACCAACAGTGACAAACCCAGAGACGGGAGGGTGTGATGTGTCGGGGGCTGGCGCGCCCGGAGCACATGCTTCCTCGTCCATGTTGTGTGCCGGGTGGAGGATGTTGGCCATCACCTCATCAGCAGACCGCAGGTAGTCGGTATCAAAGGCGTTAATGACACGTTGTTACGCATTGTTTGGCCTGACCGAAAGGACCGATGTTGGATATGCCACGCAGCATGAGGAGGCCGAGGTTGTGGGGGTGGATGGCCGCGGAACCATCAATCAACTGACATGTCTCGTTGTAGTCATCGAACGCCTGCCTCATGAAGTGGACATAGTTAGTGAGGGACTGATCAAGGCGCCGCCCGAGCATGAGGTTGTCCAGCAAGGAGAGAGCGCGAGCGAAGGACCGGCAGTCTAGGCGTTCACACAGGATATCCCGGGCTGTAGTGGCGCAGTCGGGACGTGCATGTGAGTCACACTTCATTGCCTGGTCAGCGCGTTGATGGTCGCTGGCGGCATGGAGCAGCAGTGCGTAGGCGTAGTGATGTGCCTGCTCATCCAGCCAGACGCCCGACTCGCAGATGGTCAAATTGGGGATGAGGTACGCTGCCTTGAAGGAGAGGAAGTTCAGGAAGTTCCTTTTCCACTACTTGAAGTCCGTGGTGGGCCCCATGGTGGGGATAGACATCTTCATGGACCGGTTGAGGGCGTCCTTATCAAAGCCGGTTGCTTCATGGGCAGCGCGGCCGATGACTACCGGGTCAATGGTAGGGCGACGGCCGCCACGGCTGTTGTGAGCACCACGTTGGGCAGGAGGGGAATGCCGGCGAGGGAAGGGTGGAGGCGGGCCACCATGAAAGGGAGAGTGGCCGGGCACTGCAGTCGACGGGCCGCACGGGTGCGGGTGGCCACGAGAGGTGGGGACGTGATGTAGCGGTGTCTCCGGGAAGAGAGGTCCGTGGGTTGGAAGGGCATATCCGGCAGGGGGGTATGGTGGAGGTGGTGGGCGCAGGTCCACGGGCTACTCGTGACGCGGGGGTTCGCGGTGCGCATCGTGACGGCGTTGCGCGACAGTGGGGTCGGCAACAACAGCTGCAGCGGCATGTGCAACGTTGGCCGTCTACGCGTCTAGACGAGCGTTAATGAGCGCCATTTATTGCTCAAGGACTAGTGCGAGGGCATCAGGAGCAGGAACGAGTAAAATCTGTTGAGAGGTGGGGTCATGGGAATCGGCATGCGTGACATGAGGAGAGTCGGCCGAACGAGTTTTTGGTGCCATCGCGGCAGATAAAAGAACGAACAGGACGAATGGCAGCGGTAAGAACCGCTAGCCGGACTTTTGCCTAACGGCGTTTTCAGAGAGACGGCATGATGCCCGCCAACCCCTCGGCATGCAGCCCCTGGGTGTCTCAAAGTACCTTTTCTGTATCCTCCGCCCAAAGTCGAGGCCACGGCCAGGTTAGGTGGAGCGCTGCGCGGGCGGCTGTGTCGCTAAATAAATATACATATTTAAGTAAACTAGGGTTGTCGTGCACCATGTGTATGCGTATTCACCCGATAGTGCGCCCCCCTTCTCCTGCTCGGACATGTATGCACCCTGTCTACACACGACGAGTGCGTCGGTGTGTGGTGGTTGGCGTCCTCGAGCAGCTCACTTAGGTGGGGTGGAGGTGGGTATCAAAGGGTAACACGGAAATGCCATCACTGGGAATCGAACCCGGCACCTCCGTGTCCGGAGCCGTACGCCGTAACCAAGTACCGCGCCGAAAAGTCGGTACCCATTGGGGATATATGAGATATATATAACCCCGTACTGCCCGAGCAACGGGCTCCCGCAGTACATCCACTATTGGCGAGATAGTAGGGCCAAGACTCCCCCGGAGTACAACGTACGGATGTGTCCATTATCGTGCCCACCATGGGGATCTCACAACACTCCCCCTAATGGACACCATCCGATCAACTCCGGTCAAACCCTACAAACCCGCGTCATACACGGAGGGCCCATAACCTATCAAAGGGTAACACGGAAATGCCATCACTGGGAATCGAACCCGGCACCTCCGTGTCCGGAGCCGTACGCCGTAACCAAGTACCGCGCCGAAAAGTCGGTACCCATTGGGGATATATGAAATATATATAACCCCGTACTGCCCGAGTAACGGGCTCCCGCAGTACATCCACTATTGGCGAGAGAGTAGGGCCAAGACTCCCCCGGAGTAAAACGTACGGATGTGTCCATTATCGTGCCCACCATGGGGATCTCACAACAGTGGGTTTTAAAGCGCAGTTTATACGGGCGATACCGCCGACTACAAGGTGAAAGTACTACGCTTCTATATAAACTTGCCTTCTGCGGGAGGGGTGGCGATCGCAGCTCGCCGAACCCGGCTGTCGCGCGTGAGTGACGTGAGGCGGGGCCCATAACTTGTTAAACCGTGCACACACGATCAGTATGGAACGTAACTAACGCACACGTAGTTACAGTCACAGTCACGCAAGAGGGGCAGTCACAGAGACAACCAACCCGAGGGGTGGTGTCGGGACAACAGAAGTGAGAGAGTTGTAGCCCAGCGGCGGCTCTATACCGAATCAAACAGTTTATCGGTATGTCCGATCTAGACATGTACTAATAACATCTAGAATAGCTTACAATAGCTATCTGCAACTAATAACTAGAAGGTATTTCTTACAACACCTTGGTTTGCATTATATAGTGACTTTTGTATTCGTGTAATTTGTGAGTTCCGATTGGGATCGAGCGCTGGGTAAGTCGACGATGCCGGACGACCGAACTGAACATTTTTTTGCTTATGGGGGCCACCGTTGGCGGCTAGAGTTTCTTGCTGCCCGTTGCTCATGACGGTATTAGCTGTCGATAGCGATAAGTTTGCCAGGGGCGCCTCCACATGCGCAGTATTGATGCTACTAATAGCGCCGCGCAGCCTACCTGCGCTTTCCAATTTTGAAAAAAATACCTTCCACGGATCACCACCACATCCAACAGATTTGACCAAATCACACGAGACTAAAGTCGTTGAATAGTTTGAGTCTAGTTTTTTCCGGGGCTAATTTATATGTCAATTAGTTTTATCGGACTGAGAGTTCACATCTACAAGTACGGGAGGTCCTTCGGTAATTCCAAAAATGGCCCGGAAGATCGCTGTGAGATCCACGACCTCAATCGCCTACATAAAGTCCAGCGGGTTCCTTGCCACCAACTCCGAGTCACCACCAAGACGACCCCCCTCCGGACCCACATTTCTCACGGCACTGAATAACGGTCCTATTCCAACCACATCTCCCATCCTCTCCACCCCTTGATCCAACCCATTGACGCACCCCCTCATCACCTTCAACCATGACCCTGTCAACCCCGACCTTGACATGCTCCCCACATGCAAATTTACCATGCACAACCACCCCACCCTTGTAGACATAACCACCCCCCCCGCATCCGACACCTCTACCAACTATTTCACCACGACCTCACCCACCACGCATTCGATGATTCGAAGAACATGTCTAACGCATCATCACGAGACTTACCACATGTTCGGAATGCACTCACTCACTACCGTCACCGCCATTCGCAACCGCTGGGCCGCTTGGGAGGACCTCCTCCCTACCCTCCGGAATACATTCCACACACAAACCAAACTCTACTCCAACCCTCCCCCCCCCCCTCCCCCCCCAATAAATCCTTACACTCTCAAACATACCAATCATCGTATCATCCAGCGGTAGCAAGGCCCCAAAAATATGGCACGGTATTAACATCGCAAACTCGGAAACGACCACGAATACATGCGCCGCGCCATGGAAGACGCCATGACCATTGCCCACTCCACCTCACCCCACTCCCCGAGTGCCATCATCCTCACCCTTCCCTGATAGGAACACACACACACACACACACACACACACACACACACACACACACACACACACACACACACACACACACACACACACACACACACACACACACACACACACACACACACACACACACACACACACACACACACACACAATTTTACCACTCCAAATACATCACCGTAGACATACCAAGTTTACACGATATTGGAACTGGGAAGAGATAGTTACACGTATGTAGTGCCGGCCCCACAAGGGGGCCGGGCGTGGAGACTAGAGAAGTGTGAGGAGAGACACGGCTCCCGGCAAAGGCACCGGCACGTCCCGCCGACAGCAAGTAATAGGGGATAGAGAACCGCATATAGCACAACAACAAGCACTAGAATGACAAGAAACTACCTTGTGCATAAGCACTAGGTAACGGGATACTAGTGCTAACACCCCATCTCAAGATAGCCGAGGTTTTACCCTCGTCCTAGCTTGTGTCGAGGAAGGTGCCATCTTGGCCGTATTTGTTGTGATGGTAGGTCGTGTCTCATGCCCAGTAGGCGTCACGATACATGCTCACAAGATCGTGTCGCTACCGGCAAGTTGCCGGCATGAAACGGTTTTGAATGTACTGCAGAATGTACTCGTTTGACATGCGTCGGGGAAAACTGTCCACGGGCGAAATAGCATACGCATGAGACCTCACGGCGAGGAAGCGAACACGTTATCAAGAGCGAGTAGCCACGCAGAAGCAGAGACGGGCGCTGCTCGTGTGGACTTCCCCCCCTTCGCCGTGGGCAAGATGAGATCCTCGCTATGTCTGGTGATCGTTGTGGCGTTGCCTCGGGAAGAACAATACCATTAATCAGAGTAAGCGTGGGCCGAATTTTCGCGGTTTGATTCAAATTACATATCCGGTCGAGAGTATCGGTATGCTTAATACTGGGTGGGGCTGAAAGTTAGGTGGGGCGAGCGTGGCGCTGACCGTTTCACGAAACCTATTCTCATGTCAACGTGGGAGATATCAGTGCAGTCACGGACAGTCAGCTGAAAGGTAAAGCGTGGTGTCGGTTGGACGATGAATTACTAGCGTGGCGCCGAGCGCTTTTCACGCGCTCTACTCAGTTTTACGTCGGAGTAGGTTAGCAAGGACTAGCGCGGCGCCGAGCGCTTTACACACGCTCTTCTCTTGTGTAACTTGGTGGGGAGCCCAAACATGTCGGGGATGGGAAGAGATAGTTACACGTTTGTCGTGCCGGCCCCACAAGGGGGCCGGGTATGGAGACTAGAGAAATGTGAGGAGAGCAAGACATGGCGGCCGGCGAAGGCACCGGCACGGCCAACCGACCGCCACTAATAGGGAATAGAGAACCACTGAGAGCATAACACTAAGTACTAGGATGACAATTAGCTGCCTTGTACATAAGCAATATGTAGCGGGATGCTAAAGTTAACACACCTTCCCCAACAACGCAAACACTTTTTTCCCCCTCGACCAACACATTGGCACCTCTACCCCCACTCGCCCTCCGTCACACCGTGGATGGTCGACATGTACATCGTCGCCTACCATTTCGCTTTGTCCACCATACCCTCACACCTAGCCATGACAGCCCTCCACAACAATCCCGAATCCATATACAACATTCACCCCCCCCCCCGCCACAAACCCTCTCCACTTCACCCCCGGCGCCCCTCGACGCATACACACCGCACTCGGGACGTATTTATTACCTCCCCCCCAAACCCCACTCACCACATCACCTACCCTCCCCTAGAACGCACGACGCAATTTTTTCGCACCACAAAAGGTGTACTCGTTTGGAATTGGTAGGGCTTCGTCTACACTAACGGCTCCTCACCACTTGGAGCGGTTGCAACCCACCCACGGATACTTATGTCAAAATATTGGTGACTTGGAATGCGTGGGTCTCTGCTTGGCCAACCACACCCGCCCCACTCGTGGCACACGTCGGGAATTAGGCTTGTAAATTAGTGGGAATGAATACTTAGTAAATACATACATCGACAAACCCCGCACAAATCGCCTCATGAGGTGAGCCGCATTCGACGGGTGTTGCTTGGCACTGCGGCTCAACGTTTCCGGAATATTTTGGAAATTAGAATAACTCACCGAAAACTTTGTTTGTTGGTGTATGAACTATGGAATAGGTGCGTTCGACGCGCATTGTAAAGGCGCGTCCACACCTGTACTTGTTGAAAGCAATGTTGAACTTATTTGAGTAAGTTATGATCGTTTGAGCATTGTGGCCGAATAAAGGAGCTTGCCATTGGGTTGTGCGCATATCGGTGGTAAGTCTACATACGTGATTTCATGCGTTTCCCCCACAACGGCCTTTCCAACACCTCTTCCCTCATCCGTCGCCTATGATTACATTTGCGCGATCGTCGCATAAGCCTCCGTATTGCGCCCGTTACTCTTTTCGTTTAACCGGTACGGCGATTGTTTGAAAGAGCGTGCCGCGCGGATGCGGGCGCGATAGCCGCAAGTACGCAAGCCCGGTAGTGCTCAAACTCGCCCCCCGTATTTGTCGCCGTATTACATCTTGGACGCCAAAGCCTTGCCCAGATTTTAGGAGATTTGTCATGAAACTCAACGCATGATTACACTTCTTAATTGCGAAGGTGTAAAATCGTGTCCGGACTTTTGTGGAGGAGTAAGAACATGTGTGCAATAAGAACATGGACAGGGAAAAAAGGGAGCTTGGATTACAAGAAGAACAACATGAACACGGATAGTAAAAATGGAGGGGAACCAAAAGGGCAAGAGTGCCAATAATAGAGGAGCACGGAATCCAAAGCACGGCAAAAGGAAGCACTACATTGTGCACAAATCTAGCAGCAGATTAAGAGGGTGGGGAACCAAAAGGGCAAGAGAGACTTCATGATATCAAGCGCTGAGTTTTAAAGTCTCTTTTAAGCATACGGGATTTAGTGGCTGAGCTAAGGCAAACACAGAGACAAATAAGGCAATATCACCACCACTAAGGGCGTTTCATACCAGCATGAGACTCATAGCGTGGCTGCGGCAGGAGGATCACCCATTCCCAAAAAGCGGCGAGCAGGGGCTGCCATATAAAAAAGTTGCCCTAGGGGGGGGGGGGTGGGGGGGGGGGGGGGGGGGGGGGGGGGGGGGGGGGGGGGGGGGAGTAGAACGTGAGGGTCGGTAGCTCCTCAGTGCACGGATACTGCACGGACCTAACCCGAGGCAACACGAGTAAGCTCCACGAAGGGGTGGAAAAGTAGCAGGCAGAGGCTACATAGCTTCTCTGTCATACTTACAATTCAAATTCAATGGCCATTGATCCAAGTTATGGTAGTGCAGTATCACACGGTGTTTTGGGGGGCGCCAGCTAAGAAAGCAGTGCAATTGTCGGCGACGCTGTCGACCAGCCGCTGCCGAGTCTGAAGCCTCTGCCAGCCAATATGCGGCGTCAATATAACATTGTCCAAACCAAATAATGGACTCTCCTCGCTCAGTGGTTCGTCTTCCTGCACGTCCAGCGCGGCACCGGCGATGACGCCATCCCGCAGCGCCGCGACTAGTTCTGCCTCGTTGATGATCGCCCCGCGCGCGGTATTGATGACGTACGCGCTTTGCTTCATCTGCGCCAGTTCGGCGGCGCCGATAGAGTGCCGGGTCTCGCCGGTAAGTGGGCAATGTATGGACACGAAATCGCTGCGCCTAAGCAGAGTCGGTAGGTCGACCGTCTCGACACCCTCCCTGCCACTCGGCGTAGTCGAGCGAGAGGATATTAACACGCGCATGCCCAACGCCAGCGCCACGTCAGCCACGGCGGTTCCGATACTCCCCCTCCCGCCTACCAGTCCCAGTGTGGTACCACTGAGCTCAAAGTGAGGCAGCGTGCCCAATGAGCGCCAACCCAGGCGGTCGCCTGTTGCCACCTTACGCTGCTGTGTAACCAGCGAGCAGCTAAAGCTCATGACAGCAGTGATGACCAGATGCGCCACCGCTTGAGTGCTGTACGACGGCACGTTTGTTACCGCGATCCCACGCTCTTTTGCCGCCGCTACGTCGATGTTATTGAATCCTGTGCCTGCCTCGCAGATGAGGCGCACGCTATCAGGGAGCGCCGCAATAACCTCTCCAGGTATGGGCATCTCTTTCGTGATAAGGATTGCCATCCCGGCGGCGCGCTCGGCGACCTGTTCGGCGCGTACGCAGGGAAACAGGTAGCGTTGTTGTTTCTTACGTACTCCCGTGTTGGAGTACAAAATATTGAAACACCACGAATGGCTGTATCACTGTATGTGTTGTGTGTCTGCAAAATCATACACCTAGCGAGGGCGTATACACATATAGGATTCCGAGTAACTAGAGCCCAGAGAGGGGAATATACCTGCGACGCAGTGGGTGTCATCATACGTTTTCAAATCCACCACGGCCTCCAGAGCGGCGTAGCTCAACTTCCCGTCGAAGTTGAGTTTTCCGCCGTTCAGAACCACGGCGCACGGGCGAAGTGACATAACGGTTGCGAGGAGGAAAGTAGGGGCGAAGGACAGCTACTAAAGAAAGAACGTGCAGTCGCATGAAATGTAGCGAATTCACGGGCCGGGCGTTGCACCCCCACATTATGGGCGCACTATGATGAAAGCTTATCCGCAACCACTCAATGATCGATATCGTTTTTGATTTTCTTTCTTTTTCTTGCTTGGTGGCCTCCACTGCTTTCTCTTGTAAGAAATTTTTAGTTTTTGATGCAACTGCGCGCAGTCCTATCGTTACCAGATACAGGCTGACAGTACTGGTAGTTGTTAAGGTGAATAACTACGTGGATGCCTGATGCTGACGTTGTTCTCTTCTTATTATTCGTAAATATATATGGTTTGTACACAGTTTAAGGACGGCTCATTTAAGGCTGTTCATTTAAGGCTTTAAGGCATTTAAGGCTTTTTCCTCATTCAATGTTCATTTAGGGTTCAGTGAGCTTTGCCACCACCCACACAGCAGTGAGCTCTAGCAGTGCCCAGGGATAATGGCTGATAGACGTACAATCTTTTGGTACGTTTTCCACTAGCAGAGCGTATTTTCAGTGGGTCCAAATAGGTGGCGCAAAAAGTGAAATTCCCACACGAGACGAGGTGTTCTCTTGAGTTCCACAGGAAATAGTCAATATATTGAGGCGCTTTCTTTTGAAGTAGTCATTGGATGAGACGCCATTGGTTCTTGCCGAGTTTCGGGACGAAGAACTGCCTCGAAACGTAATTTTTGTATGTAGAGTGTTCCCACGCCTCCTATCGCGACAAATGTTGCTAGTTGCTAGTTCCGCGTCGACAAACGCGAGTTGCTCCGTTGTGGCGTCATGTAGTGATACAACTTGGTTGAAGGGTGGTGGTGGTCGGTTGTGTTGGAAGGGCATAGAGACCCCCTCCCGAATCCATTGTGGGACTTGCCCGCTCCCGCCGATATTCTCCCACTCTTTCCGACTTCGCCGCATGCAATGACGCATCTAGGCGGAGTCGGGTTTGCAAAAATCGGCCCGGCGGCTCACCCCGTCACCCATGCGTCTCGTGCTCGACTTCGGCTTTAGGGTGTGGGCGGGGCTTGGGCTTGTCGGGTTTCGCCTCCGCGGTTTTCCATTGATCGGGGCTAGCCCCTTGTCCTTGTGGTTTGCTCTTCCTCGGTCGCCCTTGTTGCCTTTGTTGGGGTTTGAACTTGGCTAGCACTTGTGCTTTTTCTGCGGCGTGGAGGCTCACTTCGAGGCATTTGTCGTCGAGTTCTGCGAGGAGGCCGTCGATTCCATTAGCGTTCCGATCCCATGCTTGTGTGGCGGTTAGCCTCCTCAAGCTAAATGCTAGCACAAATCATTTCTAATCTGTCTAGTTCTGACGTTGCAAGATGGCAAAAGATGTTGTTGGTGAAATATTTTGAGAAGATGTCTCACTGCTGTACTTTAACAATATATGTTGTAAGTGAACAAAGGAATTGTTAAATGGTTTTGTCACCTCCCTCTACTGCACTGGGCTTAAATATGTTTCTGCCCATATAGCTTACGCCTGCTTGCTTCGCTTACGTGTCAGGCGTTAGGGCTTTCCAACCGTCGTCATCTGTTCAGAGACGCGGCTCATCTAGCATTGAGAATCACGACGCAGCATGTTCTGTTGGCAAAGAACTCGCTTAGGTGCCTCTTCTAGCTAGTTAGATTAACTGTGCGTATCTGTACGTACAGGGAGGTACTAGTCGTACAGTAGCATCATTACCCTTATGAATATTGCAGTAGCGACGTACCCACGTTTGTACGTCCGTCCGTTGGAAAAGCACGAATTAGAATCAGTAACGAGTACCCGTACAATGTCTTGCAATGTACTGTTGCATGACTGTACTCGTCACACTCGTACCCTCCCCCTCTTGACAGATCTTTGAGGCCGCCGCGAGGCAGACCTCCGTGATCAAAGCTCCTTTACTGAAGCTGTTACTGGGACTCGAGAATGCGCGCTGGGTGAGCGTGCATGAAGTCAATGTATGCATGAGTCTTGGCAAACTTGTGCCATTGGGGCGTCTCCAAGAAATCTTGTAACGCAGTTGTCCGGTGTACTTCGTTCAACCGGTGCCAGACAGGTAGAATGTCGTCATCAATGAAGTGCGTCATGAAGAGCAAATACTTGCCTCGTCGCCCAGGTAACGACTTGATGCACACATCAGAGATGTGCGAGACGTCGAATTCCTCGTCGTCTCCTTCATGAACAGTCACCGGGACAGTTGATCGTAGCGGAGCGGTAGAGCAGGGGCGTAGATTATTCACATGGAACACATGATGTAAGTGTACTATCGCTAGAAGCTTCAATCTGTAACTATGTTTCCCAATTTTCTCTTCCAATGTAAAAGGTCCAAGCTGTCTGTCTCTGAGTTTCCGGTTCGGTTGTCCTCGCAGAAAAAGGTTTGTTGTGACGACTGACACCTTTTCTCCTATGGCGAAGTGTGGCGCTGTAGACGGTTCTGTGCGCGCTTGCATCTCGTCCTTGTGTAGCTGTAACACTGAGCGTACCAGGGTGTGAATTTCCTGTAACAATCTTAACCGTTCTGTTGCGTCTTGCGAAACTGGAATTGATGGTCGCATGCTAAACAGCAGGTCAGGAGGCTCCTCAGGAAAGAACCCAAAATTAGCATCGAACGGTGTGTGCTCAATTCCGAGTGCACGAGAGGCGTTGTACGCAAATTCCACTTGTGGTAGTACAGTCGTCCAATCAAAGCCATCACAGCAACAGAAGCAACGAAGAAGCTGCTAGAATGTGTTGTTCACGCGCTCTGTCAATCCGTCTGTTTCTGGATGTCGACTGGAAGACATGTTTAGGCGCGTTCCAAGGCGTCGCCAAAGAGTCTGCCAGAAGGCACTGACGAATTTCGGGTCGCGATCACTGACCAGCACACGGGGCAGTCCATGTAAACGATAGACTTCCTGTAAAAACAAAGTAGCAGTTTCTTCGGCAGTAACGGACTCTGTACACAACAGAAAATGGGCCATTCGAGTTAGATGGTCTACTACAATCAGCACAATGTTAAAGCCATTGCTCTTAGGTAAGTGTGTCAAGTAGTCAAAACCAAATGTATGCCACGGCATGGGTGGAACAAGTAGTGGGTAAAAAGTCGCAGCCATTTGCGGTCGAATTTTTACTCGTCGGCACACAACGCAGCGCTCACAAAAGTCTTTGACATCTAAACGAATTCGTTTCCACCAGAATCTGTCGAGTGCTTTAGCATGAGTGCTAGCGACTCCTCTGTGACCAGCTGACGAACTTTCGTGCAGCTCTATGATCAATCTCAGTCGGAGCTCAGAGTTTTGTGGAATACAGTGGCGATCGAGGCGCCAAAAATATCCATCTCTGGCTTTAATCCGGCTGTCTTTCGTCCAATCACCCTCGTCCCCATAAAACGAGTCTTGGGAGTGCCCCTCGCGAATGAGACCACCGAACTCAGGGCTCAGCTGCAACGCGTTAATAATCAGTAGACTTAATTGTGCGTCTTCAAAAAGCAGCTGAGACTTCTGTCGTAATTCTCGATCTGACGGAACCTCGCCATCCCAAAATAAGGGAACTGTGGCCTGAGGTACCAAGTCTTGACGCCGGCTTAATGGGCCAGCTTCGTTCAGAGTTCCCTTGCGATATGCAATTGTCATCGAGCCCACAAACGGTTGCAAATCCCGCAGGTATCTTGCTTGCCGCTTGTTCAGCATGTTGTTCGGTTGCCTGAGCATATGTCGCAGTGTGTCGTGGTCGGTTACGACAAGGAACTTAGGGCATCCTTCAAGATAGCACCTCCAATGCTTGACAGCTTCGCATACGGCCAAAGCTTCTAAATCGTACGCAGAGTAAGTGTTACCACGCTCAGCTGGATTCAGCTTACGCGCCCAGTAAGAGACAGGTTGAAGACCTCCTCCTTGGTCTTGCAATAGGACTGCTGCAATCCCCATTGTTGAAGCATATGTAGCCACGGCGAACATCCGAGCCATCCTCCGGAAGGATCAAGCATGGCGCGGAAATGAGCCGTAACTTGAGAGTCTCAAAGGCTTCCAAAAAGGCAGGCGTCAGCGTAACCTTCGGTGGTTGGGACATCCGCAGTAAGTCCGTCAATGGAGCCGTCAGGTCGCTAAAATGATGAATAAATCTGGCATAGAAGTTGCAGAACTGTACGAAACTGCGAACCTCCTTTTGCGTCTTGGGCACTGGCCAGTCTGCAACGGCCTCGACTTTCTTTGTTGAAACCGAAATTTAACTAGCTGACACAGTATAGCCCAGATACTCCATCCCTTGTAGGCCGAAGAAGCATTTCTTAAGGCGTAACTTCAAGCCCTCCTCCTTGAATCGCTTTAAAACGAGACGCAGGTGCTCAAGGTTTTCCTCCAGAGTTCGACTGTAAATACACACATCATCGAGGTAGACAATAACGAACTTATGTAAAAATTCTCGTAGTATGTCATTCATCATCCGTTGAAAGGTAGGCGGTGCATTACACAGTCCAAACGGCATGGCGACCCATTCCATTAAGCCATCAGGGGTCTGAAACGCCGTCTTGTGGATGTCTTTGTCACGCACTCGAACTTGCCAAAAGCCGGGAGTTGTTCAACCGCGATGTCGTGATGGGAGGGGTCGCGGTGTAGGGCAGAATCAGCGGGGGGGGTATTTGGGGGGTGGTTGCAAGTGTTCACCTACGAGTTCGGGGCGCGAGGGCTCGCGGTGCGCATCGGGACGGCGCTGTGCGACGGCGGGGTCGCCAACAGGAGCTGCAACGGTAGCAGCAAACAAGGCTGATTGTGCGTCCTGTGGGGCGTAGCCAGGCTGGGGATGCACAAGCAGGGGGAGGGTGTGCACGACGTGGCTATCCCGAAAGTGGCCGAGCTGAGCATCGTGGCGGCGCTGAGGGACAAGGGGGTGCGGAGTACTACCCGCAGCAGGAAGAGCAGCAATGGCGGCCGAACGCGAGTCGAGGTACGCTTCAAGGCGCGTCAGTTGCTCAAGGAGCAGCGCGAGAACACCATGGGTGGTATCAACATTGCTCTGCTGAGAGCCTAGGTCAGGGGAAGCAGGAGGCGAAACAAGCGGTGTTTTCGGCGCCATTTCGACCGAGGGCGAAAAAGAAAGAGCTTGATAAAAAACAGGCAGCGGTAAAAACCGCTAGCCGGACTCGTGCCTAACAGCGGTTTGCAAAGAGACGGCATGATGCCCGCCGACCCCTTGGCCTGTAGCCCCGGGGTGTCTCAGTGCACCTTCTCTGCATCCTCCACCCAGTGTGGGGCACAAGTCGAGGCCAAGGCCAGGACAGGTGGAGCGCTGCGCTGGCGGCTGAGTCGCTAAGATAATATAAAAATAAAAAAGGTAAGCTACGGCTGGCGTGCAACCTGTGGATGCGTATTCACCCGACAGTGCGCCCCCCCGTTCTCCAGCTTGGACGTGTGTGCACTCTGTCCACACACGACGAGTGCGTCGGTGTGGGTGGCTGGCTATCGCCGTCGAGTGGCTGACTTAAGAGGGGTGGTGGCGGGTTTAAATTGCAGTTTATACTGGCGATACCGCCGACTACAAGCTGAAAGTACTAGGTGTCTATAGAAACTTGCCTTCTGCGGGAGAGCTGTCGATCGCAGCTCGCCGAACCAGGTTGTCGCGCGTGAGTGACGTGAGGCGGGGGCCCATAACCTATTGAACCATGCAAACACAATTTGTGTGGAAGATAACTTACGCAAACGTAGTTACAGTCACAGTCCCGCAAACGGAACATTTACGGCGACAACCAGCCTACAGGCGTGGTGTCGGGACAACAGAAGTGTTAGAGCTGAAGCCTAGCGACAGCTCTGTACCGAGTCAAACAGCTTATCGGTATGTCCGATCTAGACATGGACTAATCATATCTAGAATAGCTTACAATAGCTATCTGCAACTAATACGTATGCGGTATTACTTACAACACTCCCCCCGCAGGTAGCTACGGGATGAAGCGTTGCATTGGGTCTTGTCTGCACTGGCAAGACACCGAAGTGCGATCCTTGGAGGAGTTTGGTGAGCATGTCAGCGTCGGCAAAGCCTGTGAGTTGTAGGCTGTGGTCCAGGCCCCCCCCCAACGTCAGGCGCATGTGGATGGTGCCATGAAGGGAGCGGAGGACCTTTTGCAGAGCGCGCCAATGTGCCTCCGTGGGTGAGGCTTGGGCGGAGCCAAGGATGCGCAAGACCGTGGAGACAGCGGGGCGCGTGCAGACGGGGGCGTAGTGGGGGCTGCCCAAGAGACTGGGGTGGACGTATGGGTCAAAGTCGGGGGTTGCGTGTGTCGGTCGCCCGATGACTATGGGGTCAACGGTGGGGCGACGACGGCCACGGGGGGTGTGGTCGCCACGCTCGGCTGGGGAAGAATGATGTCCATGGAAGAGAAGAAGTGGGCCACCGGGGAAGGGAGAGCGGCCGGCCATGGGAGGCGGCGGGGCGTACGAATGCGGGTGGTCACGGGAGGGGGGGACGCCGTGAGAGGGCGCCTCCGGGATGAGAGGTATGGGGTGGTGAGGGGCATATCCAACGGGGGGGTAGGGGGGGTGGCGGGAGTTGTTCAACCGCGATGTCGTGATGGGAGGGGTCGCGGTGTAGGGCAGAATCAGCGGGGGGGTATTTGGGGGGTAGTTGCAAGTGTTCACCTACGAGTTCGGGGCGCGAGGGCTCGCGGTGCGCATCGGGACGGCGCTGTGCGACGGCGGGGTCGCCAACATGAGCTGCAGCGGTAGCAACAGACAAGGCTGACTGTGCGTCCTGTGGGGCGTAGCCAGGCTGGGGATGCACAAGCAGGGGGAGGGTGTGCACGACGTGGCTATCCCGAAAGTGGCCGAGCTGAGCATCGTGGCGGCGCTGAGGGACAAGGGGGTGCGGAGTACTACCCGCAGCAGGAAGAGCAACAATGGCGGCCGAACGCGAGTCGAGGTACGCTTCAAGGCGCGTCAGTTGCTCAAGGAGCAGCGCGAGAACACCATGGGTGGTATCAACATTGCTCTGCTGAGAGCCTAGGTCAGGGGAAGCAGGAGGCGAAACAAGCGGTGTTTTCGGCGCCGTTTCGACCGAGGGCGAAAAAGAAAGAGCTTGATAAAAAACAGGCAGCGGTAAAAACCGCTAGCCGGACTCGTGCCTAACAGCGGTTTGCAAAGAGACGGCCTGATGCCCGCCGACCCCTCGGCATGTAGCCCCGGGGTGTCTCAGTGCACCTTCTCTGCATCCTCCACCCAGTGTGGGGCACAAGTCGAGGCCAAGGCCAGGACAGGTGGAGCGCTGCGCTGGCGGCTGAGTCGCTAAGATAATATAAAAATAAAAAAGGTAAGCTACGGCTGGCGTGCAACCTGTGGATGCGTATTCACCCGACAGTGCGCCCCCCCGTTCTCCAGCTTGGACGTGTGTGCACTCTGTCCACACACGACGAGTGCGTCGGTGTGGGTGGCTGGCTATCGCCGTCGAGTGGCTGACTTAAGAGGGGTGGTGGCGGGTTTTAAATTGCAGTTTATACTGGCGATACCGCCGACTACAAGCTGAAAGTACTAGGTGTCTATAGAAACTTGCCTTCTGCGGGAGAGCTGTCGATCGCAGCTCGCCGAACCAGGTTGTCGCGCGTGAGTGACGTGAGGCGGGGGCCCATAACCTATTGAACCATGCAAACACAATTTGTGTGGAAGATAACTTACGCAAACGTAGTTACAGTCACAGTCCCGCAAACGGAACATTTACGGCGACAACCAGCCTACAGGCGTGGTGTCGGGACAACAGAAGTGTTAGAGCTGTAGCCTAGCGACAGCTCTGTACCGAGTCAAACAGCTTATCGGTATGTCCGATCTAGACATGGACTAATCATATCTAGAATAGCTTACAGTAGCTATCTGCAACTAATACGTATGCGGTATTACTTACAACAAGAGGCGAGGTCTAGGTGGGTGTAAAAGTTCGCGTCCTTAAGCTCGTCCAGCGTGTCATCAACACGCGGAAGCGGGTAAGCATCTTTACGCGTAACTTCATTAAGGCCACGGTAGTCAATGCACAGACGTAGCGAGCCATCAGCTTTACGCACAAAAAGAATTGGCGAGCCGAACTCATTGTAGCCGGGACGGATCAGACCAGCTTCCATTGCGTCTTTGAGCTGTCGATTGAGCTCAGCGCGCTCTTCAGGAGACAATCTGATGAGCCGTTGACGTTTCATCGGGCCAATTGCTTCAATGGGATGATCCCACTGTCGGCTTACATGTAGAGAGTCGACAGGTTGCAGTAACTCCGGGAAGTCATTGTAAAGTAACGACCGGAAGTTGTCACGTTGTTTTGCTGTCAGTTCCTCTCCAGTATGAAAGTCGGTTGACTGGTCAGCGGCTTGCGTAAGTTCAATGACGTAAAATTCCGCATTACGTCCCTTGCTGCGGCGCGTCTTGCGCATGAGTTTCTGAACCTTAGTAGATGACATTAGTAGACACTCAGGGCGTCGTTCCTCGAGCGTAGTGTTTACTACTGTGCCGTCCATGAGAGTAAAAACCCTTGTTGAACCAAACTGTAAAGAGGCATGTTCATCATCAAGCCATGGTAAACCGAGGATTAAATGAGCGGCACGTAAATCACGTAAGACGTAAAAAGTCCTGTGAAATTCGTGTCGAGCCAACTCAAACGGAACGTCACAGACTGTCGAAGAAGTCACTCGTTGTCCGTTGGCGTGTCGAACATGGGTCTTGGTCACAGACTTCCGAGTCTGTAAAGCAAAGCGTCGTACGAAGTCCTCAGATACGAAATCAAGCCTCGCAGCGCAGTCCACTAATCCAATAATTTGGTGTCCGCCATCAGGAGTTTTCACAGTCAGCTCAGTACGAATTAACGGGTGAGCTTCCGTGAGGTCTGTCAGTAGGGCTGTAGCTGGCGTAGAAAATTGTTGTATCGTAGCGATGGACTCTTCCGCATCCGCGGGAGTTACAGGTACCGAGATGGGTTGGTCAGATTTTGTAGGTGTTGTCGAGTCGTAAAAAGCACAATCTGCATCGACTAACCACAGTTGTACATGCCAAGGGGCTGGAGCAACCACCTCCTATTGCGCTGGGTTCTCCAGTGACCGGCGAGTAAAAAGCTGTGTCCGCGCTGGGAATTATTGATAGAGTTTCCAATGCTTAGTCAGTTGAGCGAATTTTGCCCATTTCGGTAGCACGAAAACTGCCATCGTAGATGTCGGAGATGTTCGACGACAATCTTAAAAATGCCGTGCAATCCGTTCAACCAACTCCCAGGGTGGATTAATGAACACCCGTTCTCCTAACAAGTCTCTCGGCGACAAGAGTCGAGTCACTCGGCGAACAGTGAGGTAAGTCATTGTGCGAGTTGAGACCTTCATCATCAGCACATCCCTCCAATGTGAAGTTGAATTGTGCATGCAGAGGCTGAAAAACAGAGTCAACCATTTTCCAATATCAATCGAACGTATGGTTACATGTTTACGACTTTGTCTTTGCTTTGTCTGACGACGACGACCCGCGACTAAAGTTACAAGCGCCACGACTGTAGTCGATGAAGGTGTCGAAGGTGTGTCGACGACCTCTGTCGCTAACAATGTTTCAGGACGAACGGTAGGTGTAGCCGGCTGCTCCAGTTCGCTAGTAGAACAGCCTTGCCACCATCATTGCTTCTTAGCCTGTGGCGGTTCCACCGGTGCCTTGCCCTTCAGTTCCGGGCACTGAAACAGTCGGTGTCCCCTCTTGTGGCACTTGAAGCAGAGTCCCTCCTCCATGTGCCTCTTGCGCTCCTCAGCGGTCATTGCATTAGCGATTGTGCTGAAGTCAATACGGCCAGGGTTTGAAGATGGTTGACCACGACCTCCACCTTGATTGCCTCCATGTCCACGGCCTCGACCACGGCCACCACCATTGCGCTTCTAGATCTTAGAAGCTCCGACGAGTGGGTCGTCAGAGTTGCGCTTTCGTGTAGGTTGAGTAGACGGGCCAGCTGAAGACCGCATGTTACCGAGTTCCGGCGCATCCGTTACGACATCATTCAGGAAATTTTACAGCTCCACCAGAGTGATGTTGTAACCCTTCTGAGCCCGGTGTGACTTCGCTTGATTCTTCAACGTAAAGTTTGCCAGTCCGTTGATAAAGCGCACGCATTGCACATCGGCTGTCAGATTCTGACGTGACCGGCGTAAGAAGTCGTTATACTGCTTGGTATAGAGAGCGTAACTCATCATGTTGCCTTGTGTAAGGTTAAGCAGAGCGTTAATCGCGCCATCTTGGATGTTCGGGAGAAACGTAGTCTGGCGTAACTCCGCGACAAGCAGGTCGAACGTAGACGGGATAGCAGCTTGGTCTTTCCGGTTCAGCCACCACCCATTCAGATGTCCTGAGAACTGTGACGTAACCCAGATGACCGAGTCGTATGAATAAGCCGTAATGCCTAGTAAGAGAAAACGTTGAGGTTGTGCCTCCAGCCAATCCTCCAACTCACGGGCATTGCGACCATACTGAAACGGGGAGGTAATCGCAGCTTTGCGTTGCGTCTCCGTAAGGGTCACATGTAATCTAGCCAGGTTCCGTGTAGGCATCGGCATTCCCACACGCAAATCAGTCGGAGTTTCTCCACATTGTCGATTAATGTGTCCACGAACCAGTAGCCAAACATGACCATAATCCACCGACGAAAACCGGGGGTACATGAAGAACTGCCTCGGGATAGTCGTGTCATTGTGAAAGAGTGCTTGAGACGTATAGACTGCACGACGAAAAGTCTCCTATTGAGTCACGTAACCGAAGTGAAGTAACTCGCTCTTATGTTTCACAGCAAGAAGTAACCCCGTCTTGGCGGGCGTGAGATTCAGACCCCCGATATCAAGGGTTTCCGGGTAAGTAAGTACCATCCGGATTAATCGTCGACTGGGTTGTAACTGCATGCTCGAGTTGAGCAGGAGTACGTGAGTGGTTCGTAACGTACGGAGCGGGAACATAAGCCGAGTACACGTAAACAAGTTGTTGTCCTTCATGTAACGCAACTCGAACAGGGGCGTCACTCAACAACGTCAAATCACCCGGAGTCAAAGTAAGGCCAGTTTCCTCACGTAACTCACGAACGGCTGCATCAACAGGCTCTTCGTTAGCTGCAACGGAACCAACCGGGAACCAAGTTTTATCGGTTCGAGGCTCGCGTTGTAGAACAAGCTTAACGTTCGACAGTTTAGTCCCTCCAACATGAAGTACGACCACCACGTAACGTCCGGGTCCAACATAAGCCATTACGAGTCAATCAAGCAACGTCGAGCAAATCAAATGGTAGCGAAAACGTGCGTCGACCAAAGAGCTCCGATCCCATGCTTGTGTGGCGGTTAGCCTTCTCAAGCTAAACGCTAGCACAAATCAGTTCTAATCCGTCTAGTTCTGACGTTGCAGGATGGCAAAAGATGTTGTTGGTGAAATATGTCGTTGAGAAGATGTCTCACTGCTGTACTTTAACAATATATGTTGTAAGTGAACAAAGGAATTGTTAAATGGTTTTGTCACCTCCCTCTACTGCACTGGGCTTAAATATGTTTCTGCCGAGATAGCTTACGCCTGCTTGCTTCGCTTACGTGTCAGGCGTTAGGGCTTTCGAACCGTCGTCATCTGTCAAGAGACGTGGCTCATCTAGCATTGAGAATCACGACGCGGCATGTTCTGCTGGCAAAGAACTCGCTTAGGTGCCTCTTCTAGCTAGTTAGATTAACTGTGCGTATCTGTACGTACAGGGAGGTACTAGTCGTACAGTAGCATCAATACCCTTATGAATATTGCAGTAGCGACGTACCCACGTTTGTACGTCCGTCCGTTGGAAAAGCACGAATTAGAATCAGTAACGAGTACCTGTACAATGTCATGCAATGTACTGTTGCATGACTGTACTCGTCACACTTGGGCGTCGAACAATTTGGAGTATACGAGTTGCTTGGCGACCCGCTCGTCCCCCGTGAGCAACTTCTTGTACCTGAAGTGTTGCATGTACGTGAGCTTTTCCTTGTGCGCGTTGCAACATGCTATGTGCGTTCTCATGGTCGCGTCGAATAGTTCGCAAGCGTCCGCTTCCTTTTGAGAAGCATAGGTTTCCGGACGAATCGCGTCCATAAAATTTTCGAGTGCCGGGTCGATGGTTGCATGGTACGTTCCAAAGCAGAGTAGGTGTCGATACTCGTCTCTAGCAGTGATGCGGCGCTCCTCGGTAAGAAGCTTGTCGCTTTCGTCGTGGCGTGGACGCCACAAGCTAGGTCGTGTGACGCTCGCCGGCGGTAGTTATTCAGAATAGGCCGTCGGCATGTTTTACCCATTCCCGCGGGTCGAGGTACGCGTAGTCGGGTAAGGCGGCAGTAAATGATGGGATCACGTTCCCTCCGATACCAACCGAGCCGTTGACTGCGCCGCTGCCGCGTGGGACATCCTTTGTGAACGCCTCGACTGTCGGTCTTTTGCTCGCTCCTTGTCCCTCCTAGACAACCTGACGGTCAGACAGTGCCATGGTCAGTCACTCAGTGACTATGTCCACTACATGCGCCAGACCTTTGACGACTACAACGACACATGCCAATTGGTTGATGGCTCCGTTGCCATCCACCCCCACCACCTCGGTCTCCTCATGCTGCGCGGTATTTCCAGCAGCGGCCCACACGGTCAGGCGAAGCAATGCGTCATCAACGCCTTTGACACGGACTACATCATGTCGGCTGATGAAGTGATGGCCAGCATTCTCCACCTTGCGCACAACATGGACGACGACCCTGCTCCGGACACACCCGCTCCGGCCATATCACTCCCTCCCATCTCCGCGTTCGTCGCTGCGGGCCGCGGCTCGCACAGCGGTCGAGGCCCACCACACCGTAACCCTCGCGGCCATCGACCCAACAAGTGTGGCGTTTGTGGCAGCCTCAACCATCTCATGTCCGCCTGCACTGCCACGGATGACGCTATCCTTAAGTGGAATCTCGCCAAGCGTAGGCTGACAGTCCAGAAGTACGGCGCCGCCGACGGCACCCCCTCTGCTCACGCTGCGCTGCTGAGCGACGTCCCTGCCGACGACGCCCCCGCCGATGACACCGACTGCCTACCCACCCTCGAGGACTGCGCTAATGACTACGCTGACGACGAGGTGAGTGTCCCATTCAGCTCTGTGGCATTCTCCTCTTCCCTCGCCCCGGGTCACAACCTGTCAAAGTTTTGGGTCGTTGATTCCGCCTGCTCGATTAACCTCACTGCGTTCCGAGATGACTTCGTGAAATTCACGCCCCCCTTCGCTCCCTCTCGCGTGGGCGGTGTCGGCGTTGACGTTAAGGGCAGTGGCTCAGTGCGGATTTCTGTCAGACTTGCCTCTGGCCAGCTCATTCACCGCACTGTGTATGCACTCTACACCCCTGACATGTCATCTCGCTCCGCACAGCGTATCGGCAGACTAATTAGTGTCGGCTGGATGCAAACTCACAGCGGCTGTGAATTCATATTCCCCTCCAACTCTGACACTGGTTTGCTTTTGGTACCCACATGCATGGGTGTGCTAGAACCGTCCGGAAACGGTCTCTACCTCCTTCCCCACCAGCCAAACCTCCCTTCAAGCCCATCCGCACCGGCGGCACTTGACCCCTCACCTCAGGTTGCCCTTACTGCCCAGTGTGATCCCGTCCTATGGCACCGTCGATATGGCCACCTCAACATGCAAAGCCTTCAGGCCCAGCATACTCACGGTGTCCCGACTAGCCATGTGTTAACTAGCGTTGTAACCAAAGTTTCTTGCGACTCTTGCTTACTTCACAAAGCCACAGCCGCACCACGCAACACAGCCGCTTGCGCGAAGCCATCCCACCCCCTCCTCAACATGTCCGCTGACCTCTGGGGCCCGGTCAATGTCCCCTCCCCACATGGCCTCCGTTACTGCTTGCTCGTCATCGACCACCACACCAACTACATGTGGGTGCGGTTCCTTAAGTCTAAAGACGACGCATGTTCGGAATTGGAAACCATCCTCTTGGACATCAAACACCTGCATGCCCGCCATCACTCCCAGACGGGCGCGTTCGCACCGGTCCTCAAGTTTGACTCAGACTCTGTGTTTGAAGCTGCTGTCACTCGCCGGATGTGCGCACACCTCGGCGTCGGGGTGCAGTTCTCTGCCCCATACGCCCACCACATGCTCGGCAAGGCCGAACGTCCCTGGCGCACTATCCGGGACAATGCATCGGCGATGCTCCACAACATGGCCGTTCCCAACTCCATGTGGTCGTGCGCTGTCAGCACTGTTGTGTACCTTCGCAACCGCACGTACAGTCGCTCGGTCGGACTTAATGGGGGCGCCCCCCTCACACTCCTTACGTCGTCGGTGCCCAACGCCTCCAAGTTCCGCGTCTTCGGCTGCGCCGTTTTCGCCAAGGTCCCCGACAAACAACGTCGGAAACTCAGTGAAAAAGCATTTCGCGGCGTCATGGTGGGCTATCCCCCTGACGCACCCGGGTATCGTGTCTACAATCCGGAAACGCGTCGTATCACCACTTCCGTACATGTTGTCTTTCAGGAAGACACCCCAGGCTTCGACACACAACCCTCCGTCGACTCGGCCATCACCGACTTTTCGGACGACGTACCCGCAGACTCACCCATGTCCCACCCCATTGACCTCACATTACCCACACCCCTACCCCCCCGGCAGCCTCTCGCCATGCTCGGCCCCGCTCCCACCCCATTCGCTACGGCGATATGGTTGCCCACTTGTCCGACTACCCACCAACCCTCGTAACGGCGTGTTGTGATCCTGAACAAGGCAAAGCTCAAGAGGACATCTTTGAGCACCCTCACGTCCCCGACCTTGTCATTGGTCCCCCACACACACATGCCGGCACGTCCCCTAATGCCATTGCCCTCCTCTCCGCCCGAGAGTGTGTGGAACCAAAATCCTACCGGGCTGTACTGGATAGCGCCCAAGCCCCCCAATGGCAAGCCGCTATGCAACAGGAGTATTCCTCCCTCATCAGCAACGGCACGTGGGACCTTGTGGACCTCCCCCCCGGCCGCATGGTCGTTAACAACATGTGGATCTTCAAAGTCAAGTCGGATACAGCCGGCGACGTCTCCCGCTTCAAAGCGCGGTTCGTCGCCAAGGGGTGCAGTCAACGCGCTGGACTGGACTACACGGAGACCTTCTCCCCGGTCATCCGCATGGCCAGCCTGCGTCTCTTCCTAACCATCGCAGCCGCCCGCGACCTTGAACTCTGCCATCTTGACATCGACACAGCGTTTCTCTACGCCCCCATCCGGGAGGATGTGTACATCCGCCAGCCCCTCGGCTTCACCGATGGAACGTCCAAGGTTTGCCACCTCAAGCGTTGCCTCTACGGCCTTAAGCAGTCCCCCCGCGAGTTCAACATGCTACTTCGTGCGTGGCTCGTCGACCATGGATGGCAACAATGCGTCTCCGACCCGTGCATCTACATCTTTCGCACCGGCCACGTCTTCGCCATGATCGCCTTGTACGTCGATGACATTCCCGCGGCCTGCAATGATGCCGCCTGGCTCGCATCGTTCAAAGCCCAACTCGGAGCACGGTTCAAGATCAAGGACCTAGGCGACCTCTCCCAACTCCTCGGCATGCACATTACCCGCGATCGCTCCACGCGCACAATCTCGCTGGACCAGTCCAAGTACTTGCGCGACATCCTCGCCAAGTACGGCATGTCCGACTCTAAGCCGTCGTCCCTTCCGATGGACCCGGGCTTCCTCGCCGGCCTTGCACACTTGAACTCGCCCTCTCTCACAGGAGTGGCCAAGGACGTCTACCCTAGCCTCATGGGCAGCCTCTAGTACGCCGCCGTTTGTACACGCCCGATGTCTCCACGGCGTTGAGCATCCTCGGCTCTGCCCAAGCCTCGCCCACCGAGGCACACTTGCATGCTCTGAAAAAGGTCCTCCGCTACCTCCATGGTACCATCGACATGCGCCTGACGTTGGGGGGGGGGGGGCCTGGACCACAGCCTCCAACTCACAGGCTTTGCCGACGCTGATTGGGCCAACGACAGCAGCACCCGCAAGTCTCGCTCCGGCTATCTCTTCACCCTCGGACGCGGGCCAGTCAGTTACAAGTCCAAACAACAGACTTGTGTGGCTCAATCCACGTGTGAAGCTGAGTACTACTCTGCGGCCGACGCCACCAAGGAGGGACTCCACCTCCAACAACTCATGGGGGAAATCTTCAACTCCCCCATCACCGAAACCACCACCATATGGGAGGACAACCAAAGCGCCATTGCATACTCCCATAATGCCTTGGTCAGCGAGAAGACTTAGCACATCGGTCTGAAGTGGCACTTCCTCAAAGACCACGTGGAGCAGGGAACCATCAAGTTGAGGTACCTCCCCACTGACCAGATGGTGGCTGACATGCTCACCAAACCCCTCCCAGGACCTGCACTAGCAAGACACCGAAGTGCGATCCTTGGAGGACAAGACCCAATGCAACACTTCATCCCGTAGCTACCTTCAGGGGGAGTGTTGTAAGTAATACCGTATACGTATTAGTTGCAGATAGCTACTGTAAGCTACTCTAGATATGATTAGTACATGTCTAGATCGGACATACCGATAAACTGTTTGACTCGGTACAGAGCTGTCGCTAGGCTACAACTCTCACACTTCTGTTGTCCCGACACCACGCATGTAGGCTGGTTGTCGCCGTAACTGTTCCGTTTGCGGGACTGTGACTACTACTACGTTTGCGTAAGTTATCTTCCACACTAACTGTGTTACCATGGTTCAATAGGGCCACAAATTTGAAATTTGAAATTAAACACTCCAATACCAGTAAAACCGGATGGAGTCTTTGGGCACCCCCTTTTGCTATGCCATACAGGACTTAGAAGCGTGAGGTAGACCGTTAACCACTAATCCCAACCTCTCCAATGGCAGTAACAACGTAATAATTTTGTAATCGAGAAAAACAGATCTAAAAATAAATCCACTTGTCGAGAAATGCAAAACTAAACTGCTGCTCGACCTTCACGATGCACGGCCCGCTCCCGCCGAACCGGGGTGTCGACCGGCCTAGGCGGGTCGGCGTTCGGGAGGGACGACGGGCCAGCCTAATCTAGCTCCAGCGTGACTTCGGTCTTGCCGAAGGTAGGAGGGGAAAGGCTGGCAAAAAATCCCTCCTCGCGCGGTCGCTCGTCGATCCCGCCGCTCCATCCCGTAAACCCCGCCCCAAGGTCTTGCCGCGTCCACCGACGCGGCGGTCCTCCGTGTCGAGGTCCCCCATCACCTCGAGGACAGGTGGGGGGGACCGAGACACACAGACATAGAAAAAACTAGCGCTCATGCCTCCGCGCCTGAATTTTCCCCGCTCATTTCCCCGGTTTTTTCTTTGTCTGGTACCCGGGTACCTGTCGGTTTTCCGGCCTGTGGCCGTACCCTCCCCCCTCTGATCGCGCGTCCACCGAGCAGCCTTTTCTTGAGCGGGGGGCTCCGCGCTCACCCGGGCCCACGCTCAAGGACCCCTAGGAGTATGAAGGTCTGTCGGGGTAGTGGGTGTCGAAGAGGGGGGGAGGGCAGGTCACCGTAGCCGGATCCGGCGGGCCGCGGGCGCCCGGAATTAAACAAAACCCTCCGTGCCGGGTTTTCCGGCGGCGCCGACCCAAAGGGTCGTCGCCGCCATATCGTGTCGCTCCTCCCGTCGCGACCTTCCTCCTTGCCGTCCCAGCTAACTCCTCCCCCCGGGAGATGACGCTGGACGACGTAGCGGCGCGCTAGTGAGCGCCCTTCCCTAGTGTTGCTCCCCAACTAGCTCGACGCCGGGTACGGACATTGTTTTTGTATCCGAAAAAAGCCCTCCGTTCATGGCTTTCCGGCGGCGGCTGATCCTGCGGATCGCCGTCGCCTCATATAGCCGCTCCTCCGTCTGCGACTAGCCACCGGCCTGTGCCATGTCTTGCCTCACCCCTCGGCAAGGTTCGACCGACACAGGGCTGGTCGACGGCTAGCGAGCGCCCTTTCCTGGCGCTGCTTCCCGGTTGGCCACCACCAGCTCCAACACCCGCCTCCCACCGTTGATCCGGCCGTACCCTCCTCGCCATCAAACGCTGCCGTAGTACAGGCCCCACCCCTCAAAGGAAGGCAGTATCTAGGAGCATCTGTACGCGAAAAAGCATATCGGACGGGCCGAGCGGGAGATCTTGGCGCCGGTAGTGCACAGAAATTATTTATTCAAAAGCCCTATGTACATGGCTTTCCCGACAGCTGGTGATCCCACGGATCGAGTTGTCGGCCCTCTTAGCCCCCTACCGTGCCAGGCATGGCACGGCTACGGGGTTTCCAGCGCCCACCACGGGGAGGTGAGGGGATGCCGACGGGCCTGCGAGCGCACCCCCCTCCGGGGCCGCCGCCGCTGCGCCGCCGGCGGGCGCCGGCTGGGCCACAAACCCTATTACGTCATATCGTAGCCGTGACGAGCCCCATTTGTGCCCCGCTTCCCCCTTAACTTCACCGTCAACACAAGTTTCGGTCCGCCTTTTCAACGAGCTAAAGTACAGTGAAACCCTATGAATCCTACATGAGAAACACCCGCCCTACCCGAATGGACGGGTGTTTATGGGAACAGACCTTATGGGAAGAGTGTACACTCTTCCCATAAAGTCCGTTACTAGTGAAATAGGGCCTTTCGCGTAGGGCAGGTTTTTACCATGTAGGGTTTCTAGGGTTTAACTGCACTTTAGCTCGTTGAAAAGGCGGGCCGAAACTTGTGTTAACGGTAAGGCTAAGGGGGAAGCGGGGCACAAATGGGGCCCGTCACGGCTACGATATGACGTATTAGGGTTTGCGGCCCAACCCCGATTTCGGTGTCTACCCTGATTCGGGCGCCCCGGAATTCGGATTTGCCACGCTTTGGCTCGTAAAAAATCCCGAAATGGGCGACACAACATGCGGTTTTTATGATCCCAGCATGTTGTCCGCAAACATGGGAGCACGTGGGTGTGATGGCATGTGCCGTTAATATGCTTGACGTGGGTGGGCTCGGGGCCGGAAGACCACAGCTTGGGAGGCTTAAAAAGCCTAACTTCGCCGTACAATGTCCGATTCGAGCAAACTAAGTTGCAAGTGGGAGCCCTTCCCCCAAGTAAATATAAATTTTCAACTTAATTTACGCCTACCGGCCGGTTTTCGCGTCAAATCCGCCGTCCGATGTCATCCAAGCCCTTGTACAGCCAAATAAAGCTTTTAGGGTTTCAAAATCTGCCACATTCGCGCGGGGCTAGCAACCCCTAGACAGGTGGTACCCGCATACCCGCTCCGCTAGTACGCTCAACAATCAGCGCTCTATATTTCTTCTATTCACGGCGTTGCCCATTTCATGCCCCATGATGGCATGGTGCCGTGCTCTTTGCCGCCGGCCAGATGAAGGCCCGTGCTAGGGTACTTTGAAAGCTCCCCGCCATTTTTCACGCCCGGCGATGCGCAAGTTTCTAAGGCCAACGATCCGCGCGCCAGGGTGCTTACACTCCAAGTCAACTGCCCCTCAAGCCTAATAGGCCCCCAGCCCGTGCTCCTTGGTGGTATTTCCGGGCACGTGGCAAGAAAAACCAGTGCACACGACATGCCATTCTCGGTGTCGCCGCTTTGTAGACGGCCGGGCGCAACACAGTCGGCGGATATTAGTGCAATTGTGCAAACATGCTGAGAACCCAGTGTCGAGTAGTCTCCCGGCTTGTCGCGACACTACGTGTGCCGAGCCACGCATAGAGGCGTGCATAACCTGCACATGCACGAATTTCGGCCCGCAAAATATGGGCCGAAAATCCAACGTGGGTGCCCACAATAATTGGGGCGTGCCGGTAAAGGTGCTCACGTCAGTGAACAACGCGCCGTGGTGTGCTGTTCGCAAATCATTATTCTACCCCCCAATCGAGTTGCATGGCCATCGCGGCAGTGCGTGGCGGGTAATTAAGTATGTGCCGCTAGTAACGGACTTTATGGGAAGAGTGTATGTCTTTGTTCGTCCCTTTCGCTTGTCACTGTCTATGCTTGTAATCATTTTCAGCACATTACTATTTCGTGAAAAAGGTCGTGACAGTGTGGCGCCAGTTGGCGCTCATGCAGAAAGCCGCGATGCCAGTTCCACACGATGGGCGCAAATTTCTTTGACCACGCACATAAGGTGACATGCCCCTGGTAATTGTGCACAAAGACTACGGACATACAGTAAAAGTACTGTAATTTAATATGGCCCGAAGAAAATCGTAGCCGTGTATTTGTCGCTAAAGTACGCTACCACTGAATTCCGTCCGGAAAGACCTATGCTGGTAAGTGGCCGCTTTATATACTGTTGCTGCGTTGTCTCGTATCCCTATAGCACGCACCGCGCACCATGACACCAGGTCGACAGCATTTGATTCTGTTGCTTTATTGTCTGATTCTGTCGCTTTATTGAAACTCTTTGCGCGCCGGGTGACGGACAGGTAGCGGGCCACAGGTATGGTTAGCAGTCGTGACAGCGACGTCATCGAGCATCCATACCACCGGCGCTGATGTATAAAAGAGCGCCCACCAACTGAGAATGAGCACATATATCCATATCACGACAGTTCAGCTCGCAAGCTACTCTTCCGTTAATTCGTCAAAACACCCTTCGCAATAAAGCGTCGTCCCGCGCATGCTTCCGAGACAATAAATCATACAAGAAGTCGCCGAGCTACAGGGCAACCGCTGTTTCTATCCGAATCAACCCCGCTGTTAACATCTTTGCAAACGGGTCTACAAGTATTATTGAGACAAGAAAATATGTTACAGTACGCGAACAGCAGGGCATCACCGGCGGTACATGGAATGAGTTCAGTGGAGGCTTCGGCAAACTCGGCGAAGCAGCGTTGGGGGATTGCCGCGTTGCGTACCGGCAAGAGATGCAACAGCACCCTCTACACTTCACTGAATAGCCCTCGTCACTCATCACCAGCAGCATTAGCGCACAGCCGCGGTGGAAAGAAACCGTCACGTGCCGGCGGGTCTGTCGTCAGGGCGCATCTCTCTGCCCAAGATAAGGCGCCGTCGTCGTCGTCACCCCCAAAGTCGCAGATGCTGGTAAGCAATGATGACACCTGCAATAATACCTGCACTACAAAATAGTGCATGCAGCACTGGTTCGGCGACCAACAGCTATCGCTTCTTTGTTCTGTCTACGGTATTCTTTATATCACATCTTGCATTTTCTTGTCTCAATTTCGGGTAGCTACTCAGTTCTCATCGCTTCTTCAAGTAATTTAGCGATATATATTGAATTTCTGAGTGGGTCATTTACAGTGTTGTCAGCGCCACTCATCGTGGTTGCCATAGCGCTACTTGTTAGCGGTCTGGCACAGGAAGAGTGGGACAGTTTTGCGCTCCATGTTCAGCGATATTGATATTACTACGAGCGATACACTACTCGTCGAATCCACTAGCAATATTGTTCAAGTCTCATTACGACCGACGACTGCTGTGACAATAAATAACAGATACACGTCCCGCCGCACCCCCTCATCAAACACTGGCTGGCAGTGGCCCGCAACGAAGCAAGCCCATCCCCAGCGTTTCGCGCAGCTACCGCAGAGCTGGGTCGCCTTTTAATCTACGAGTGCGTCCGCGACTGGATGCCTGTTGTGGATGGACAAGTACCGACCCCCATGGGAGTCCCCGCCGATGCCGAAGTCGCTGATCCCGAAAAGCCGATTAAGGTGAGACCAACCGCCGTAACTCCAGGGTGCATCCTTCCTACTAATACAGGATTGCAACAGTGGAAATATGCCAGCAAGTGACTCAGTTTCACGGACTTAAACTTTACTCGAAGCAGTCTTATGTGTTGCTGTAGCAATAACGACTGCTTTCGTGTGACTGTAGATTTTCATGCATGCAATATCCATATATCGCTGGTTAAATGCGATGATGACTGAAACTATTGTTTAGCAATACTGCATACTAGCCCTCCAACCGGGTGCGAGCGTTTATACCATTGGTGGTGCTACACTGTATGGCGTATTATTCTAGGGCACCGTTCACCGCAGGCGGTCGACGGCTTACTGCGATACCGACTCGTCAATGTTTGATTCTCTATTTGTTTACACGACACAGTAGTATTGCGTACGCAAAAGCTTTTTGTTTGCCTGCCAATGCTTGATTGTTCAGTCTGTGCTGCACCAATTGAAAACTCCTCCTATATCGTAAGACCCGAGTACCTATGATTCCCAGCGGCTACTTCGATGCTTCAGACAAAACTGAAAACCTGAAATGCGACGACTTCGAATAATAAGCTAGTTGCATTGCGCAATTGCAAATATGAGAATATCCCGGCTGTGGTCTCATCGCCTGTGTTGATACTGCGCAGGTGGTACCCATCTTGAGAGCAGGGCCTATTTTGCTGGAGCAGGCGTCGGCGGTTTTGCCGCACTGCCAGACTTTCCACCTCGGGATGAGCCGTGACGAAGCTCTACAGGTATATACGACACGGGTCATCTGTATGCCTTACGTATGCCCTGGGAGTTAGTCGTTTCATTTGTATCAGTGAACAGAGCGCCGTCATCATTGCGAACCTATTCATCTGAATTCGATTCTGCCCATATGCTGGTGTGAAAATGTATGGGAACTCCATCGTGAACAACAGCCTTCTATTTACCTAAACAAACTTCCCGACAAATTTTCCGCCGACGACAAGATTCTCATCTGCGATCCCGTCCTGGCAACAGGTGCTTCCCTAATTCGGTTGCTATGCATTTTCGTTGTGTGCCACGATTTGTATATCTTCGTAATCGTGTGCACAGGTAGTAGTCGGTAATCTTGACAGTGATTGGTTCTGCTCTAGACAAACTAACAGTTTCTCGTCGGCGCTTCACTCTCAGGAGGCACGATGCTCGCCGCCATGGAGGAGATAATCTCTCGTGGAGCGTCGCCCAGTAACATTCGAATCGTTAGCGTCGTGTCCGGACACCCGGCGTTGAAGGTCCTCTCTGTCAAGTTTCCAGGTACATTATGTCGTCCCCATTGCAGTACATTATCTCTCTATACGCCGTGAGCACGAAAACCTGCACGTTGGTGACGGTTCGCCTTCCACCATCGGATTTACTTAGTTCATGTGTAGCACTACTTCAAAAACTGACAATGCCGTCCGCGGAGCTGATTGACTAACACTAATGCTCCTCGATGTCACCACGCAGGCAGCACAATTTACACCGCCATGATCGACTCGGAAGTTGATGCCAAGGGGTTCGTTATCCCTGGGCTGGGCGATGCCGCGGACAGGGCCTTCGCTGCGTGAGCCCAACGCACCGTAGTTCATACGTTCCGATGTATCCCTGACAACCTGATGTAAATTAACAACTTGTCACAGCATTACATTGTATACCTCGCCCTTCCCCAAGGCACACACACGCACGCGACCCACCAAACACGCACACAGAGACGCGTTCTGATTAACATGCGCGTTTCAGTGCAGTAGCAATGACACACGTGGAATTACGACACTGTGTATGCCTGTCCGGTCGAAGCGTCAAAGTAATTAGCATCATATTTCTACTCAAGCCTCATCTCATCCAATCACACCCTTTTCCGACCATCATACGGTCCGAACCCAGGCGGTAAATTGGGAAACTCTCGCCGTCGCAAACCACCAACTGTCGCGATTGTCGCTGTACACTTCAACAAACAAAATGCATGCCCCTTAATTGAATGTGCTGCATGCAGATTTATTAAGCAGTTGGTGCGGGTTTGCCGGACAGTCACATATCCTGGGGCGCAAAAACAGGAAGAAAAAAAGGTGGAGGCTGAGTCTGCCAAAAGTGTCTACACTTTTCCTCGCATGGGTCCTAGTGCCCAGTATATACTATATGATGCATGTACATCCTGCCGGGCCAACTAACTGTACTCACGCACATTGTTATGTATCGTACGGTTGAGCTATTCTAGCTATCGACCGGTGATGATGAAAGAAGTTGTTAATGCATCGCGAAACGACAGAGCAGAGCGGCCATTATGCCCCTTCCGGCAAAAGCCCCAATATTTATTTACCAGACACGAATTCCAGGGTGCAGCGATCAAAACCCTGGCAGCCCAGTAAGCCATCGCACGTTAACCCATACATTGTAGTTGGTTGAGAATATCAGAATTTCCCCGTATGAGGCACGAACTTCGTTTTCGATTCCGGGAGTTCTTTTTTCAACAGCTTGTAATCGTGACTGGCAAGGCAGTCCTACCTACATAGTAGTTAGTAATACCACTTCTGCCAAGTGAAAACGAAACAGAAGATAAAAGCCGAAGGACGTGAAATGAAATGCACGGCAAGAGGGGTGATTAAGCTCAGCCCATTTTCTCCTGCAGTGTGGCGAACAACTTCTCGCCCATGACTTTGGCGTCGCCGAGGAACATGTTGGTATTGGAGCGGACAAAGAGGGGGTTGTCCACGCCGGCGTAGCCAGGGCGAAGGGAGCGCTTCATGACCACCACCTCCTTCGCCTTCCAAACCTCAATCACCGGCATCCCTGCCAGCTCGCTGTTGGGGTCCTCCACCGCCGCGGGGTTCACCGTGTCATTGGCACCCGCCACGATGACCACGTCAGTGGTGGGCAGCTCCGGGTTAATCTCATCCAGCTCAAACACAATGTCGTACGGCACACCTGCCTCGGCCATCAGCACGTTCAGCTGCCCTGGCATGCGGCCTGCGACAGGGTGAATCCCAACGCGCACATCCTTCCCCTGCACGCACAAGACAGTAGCACACACACAGTCAAAACATATATTCAAACAAAACCATACATATGCACATTCGTTGAAACATTTACAAATATCACCACGAAAATAAAAAAATACACGTATTCTGGCACAAATGCATACCAGTAACACACAAACACGTACACACGCGCGAATGTCCCTCCCCACACATAAATTTCGAGTCACACACACACACACACACACACACACACACACACACACACACACACACACACACACACACACGCGCGCGCGCGCGCGCGCACATAAGTATACACACGTACACAAAGAGTCAAACGTACAAATTATTCGTAAACACAACACGCATAAAAATTGATAACAAAACATCAACACAGGTCGTGTCCTCTTGCATCCATGCCACACAAACACACACACAT
Organism: Tetraselmis chui; assembly: GCA_026401115.1. Classification (NCBI taxonomy): domain Eukaryota; kingdom Viridiplantae; phylum Chlorophyta; class Chlorodendrophyceae; order Chlorodendrales; family Chlorodendraceae; genus Tetraselmis; species Tetraselmis chui. The sequence goes on from JAPMLY010000474.1 coordinate 130,424, forward strand.
ATTCACATTCACACACATTCACGCTAACATGCAGAAAAAATTTAACACATCAGCGCCTTTCGTCGTATTTGGCGCCCTGGCAAGTCTGCAATTACTACGCGGAATATGATGTGTGGGTGTGTATATATGTGTGTGTGTGTGTGTGCGCGTCTGTGGTGATTGGGGGGGGGGGGGGGGGGGGGGGGGGGGGGGGGGGGGGGGGGGGGGGGGGAGGGGTAAGGTAGAAATCTAAGGCGGGACTGCACCTTCTTGCGAAGGAACTCGATCATGGATGCCATCGCGTATTGCGCTTTGGCCACTGCCACGCCGTACCCAGGCACTAGCACAACCTTTTTTGCCTGCGCCAGCATATCGGCCACCTGCTCCTGATCCACCGTGGTCGCCTCCCCGCCGGCCTCCATGTCCACCGCCGGCCGCGCTGCGCCGGTGTGCGCCTGGCTGATTGTGCCCTTTACGCCCAGAATGACGCCCACAATACGACGGTTCATCGCCTTGCACATGATAATAGACAGAATGGCGCCGCTTGAGCCGATCAGCGCGCCCACCACCGTCAGCAGCGGGTTGGAGAGAACAAAGCCCTCCGCACACAGCGCCCAGCCAGAGTAAGAATTGAGGACGGTGATCACGACGGGCATGTCTGCGCCGCCGATGGCAGTAGTCATGTGTACTCCCAGGAACATCGCGGAGGCCGCGACGGCGCAGAGGGCGTAGATGCCCGTCGTGACGGGGGTGGCGGTGGGGAAGAACCAGTAGCATGCCGCAAAAGAGATAGCGAGGGCCAGGGTGTTGATGGCATGCCGGCCCCGGATGTACACCTCGCTAGAGGAAATGAAGCCCTGGAGCTTGCAGAAGGCGATGATGGAGCCGGTGAAGGTGATGGCGCCGATGAAGGTCCCTGCCCAGACGGAAACCTTGTGCACCATGTCACCGCGCTCCGTCTCATCCGCGGAGCCGAAGGAGATAATGGAAGTGCAGGCTGCCGCGAGGCCGACGAGGGAGTGGAAGGCGGCGACGAGCTGCGGGAGGTCGGTGATGGCAATGCTTGAGGCGATGGCGATACCGATGCCGCCGCCCAACGCGATGCAGACGGCAATCTGTGCCAGCATTGGCAGCGACACATGTAGACCCCCAATGGTGGACACAACGCCGATGGCTACGCCGATCACACCGAGCGCGTTGCCCTTACGGCAGGTGGCCTGCGCGGAGAGGCCACCGATGGCAGAGATGCAGCACAGGCCCGAGAGCAGGGAAGCCATGCCCTGCAGCCCGGGGCTCAGGGTTTCGCCCTGCTGGAATAGGATACCGACGTAAAGCAAGGTGCAGGCGATAAGCGGGATGGAGTACATCCAGGTGAAGGAGGGCGGGTCGGTGGGACGACGGAACATGTTGAGCATGCGGCTGGTCATGATGAAGCCACCAAAGATGTTAATGCAGGAGATGAAGACGGCGAAGGCGGCGACCCAACCCATCCAGCTTGCGGGCAGGTAGGCACCGTCAAGCATCAGGATCCCCCCAACAGCAGTCATGCCACTCACCGCGTTGGTGACGGACATGAGAGGGGAGTGAAGGGAGGGGATGACGCCCCAGACGACGCGCCAGCCGATGAGCGCGGCCAGAAAGAATATCATCAGCTGCGTGGCGAGCGCGCTACCGCCCGCGGGGGTGTAGCCCAGCGCGTACCCAAACGTTAGCCCCAGAAGCAGTAGCGCAGAGAGGCTGAGGGAGCTGTGGAGGACCACCTTCCAGGCGGGTGGAAGGGGGGGCGGCTCCGCGAGGGCGATGGGTGCCGCGGGGACGGGGGCAGCACGCTGTGGACGCGGTGGTGGTGGCCACGTGTTGCGGCCCTCCTGGAGCACTAACGCCCCTCGCACCGCCTCGTCCTCGTGGTCGATCATGAACCGGCCGTCCTTGGTGGTCATGGAAAGTAGGTACGCGGTGATGTTGTTGCTGAACATGGTCGATGCCTGGTCCGCGCATCGCGAGGGGAGGTCGCTATAGCCGATGCAGTGGACGCCGTTGGGTGTGGTGATCACTTTCCCCGGCTCCGTCGTCTCCACGTTGCCGCCCGCCTCAGACGCGAGGTCCACAGTGATTGAGCCCGGCTTCATCATCGCCACCATTTCCTTCGTGATCAACTTCGGCGCAGGGCGGCCAGGGATCAGCGCAGTGGTAATCACGATGTCGCACTCCCGGCACTGCTTCGCAAACAGCTCCATCTCAGCCTTGATGAATTCATCCGACATCACCTTTGCGTATCCACCCTGCCCCTCCCCCGATTCCTGGATGGACACCTCGAGAAACTCTGCACCAAAGGACTCCACCTGCTCCCGCGCAGCCGCGCGCACATCAAACGCGCGCACAATCGCGCCCATGTTCTTCGCCGTCTGGATGGCAGCCAGGCCAGCCACCCCCGCCCCGATGACCAGCACCTTGGCCGCGTCTACGCGCCCTGCCATCGTAAACTGGGCGGCAAAGAACCGCTTGAAGACTGCAGCCGCCTCAATGACAGCTCTGCAAGCAGCAGCAATGAATTTCAGTACAGTGTCAGCGACACATGAGAAATTAGAAAAGAACGAGTGGAAATCATTTTCATGCTCTCAACCAAACTGGGCATGACGAATAACCGAGGAATGGAAAGGCTTGACCTGTAGCCTGCAATGTTGGCCTGAGAGCTGAGCACATCGAAGGCCTGTGCGCGCGAGATGGTGCGCGGAATGCAGTCGAGGCCAAACACAGTCATGCGCTTCTCCGCAAGCTTCGCCACCACCGCCTCGTTCTGCGTGGGCTGTATCAGGCTGAGCAGCGTAGCACCGTTCTGCATGAGGCTTATCTCGTTGTTGTCGGGAACGGCGATCTTCATCACGATGTCTGCCGCCAGTGCGTCTTTGTTGGACACAACCTTGGCGCCCACCGCGGTGTACATCTCATTGGAGAAACCTGAGAGAGCGCCGGCGTTGGAGGCTACAACCACGTTGTACCCTGCCTTCACGAGCTTTGCGCAAGAGGAAGGCACCAGGGCGCATCTGTATGACAGGCATGAAAGCGCCAGTTGGTTGGTGACCGAATTCGGTGACTCCTCGGGGGTGCCAAAGCCTTTTGTTACACTAATTTACAGCTCTCGACGGATACTACTGCGGTAGGCGACGCAAGAGCTCAGTTCCCAGCCGGATTTGCCGGGGGGGGGGGAGCTCGAGCCGAACGCAGGAGGTGTGTCTCTACCGACGGACGTGTTAAGTCTCGATTAGGGTAGTAACTGGAGTCCCTCCGTTGCCGGCGCGGATACTTTGGTTCGCACGGTTCGGATCGAAAAGTCGACGAGCGGATACCACTGAGCCCCTGAAAGCACACCCCTTCCGTGTAGCACTAGTCGCGAAAAGAAGCTATAAGGGTGTGGGTTTGTGTGCTGGTAATGAACATTCGCTGGACAAGGGCACCAGACCCCTCCCTGATCTACCGAAAGTTATAGTGACGTTGTATGTGAGGGCACCGAGTAACTCGGCAAACCGGCGACAGGGCGAGCGGCGACACACTACTGCAGAGACAGCGGGTCGACAGGCATGGTTGACACCGGGGGAAAATGGAAGCATCAAGAGCTATTGTATTGGTAGAGGTTTGCGGATGTTCCAGGGGGATAGAAAGGAAGTCGACTCTAACGGGGTAACTCGGGAGATCTGGTGTTTCCGGCGACGTTAGTTCAAGATATAATGAAGACCTATATAGTGTGTACCGCACGTCACCTGAAGAAAGACGACAGTGCGGGGAAGATGCAGCAGAACGTAACAGAAACGCACCTTTTCTCACTCGAGGACATCTCTTTTGGAAGCCCAATAGTAAGCTCGGAGGTGGGAACATCAGGCTGTGGGGTTACCACAGGCGCAGGATGACCGGTGTCGGCGGCCAGGCCCGAAAGGAGAGGGACGGTGTCGGCCATCGCTCCGATGATCTAAACTACTTTGACTCTCAAGAGCGGCGTAACAACTTGCCAATAAACAAAAATGATCTTGCACACTCTTACCGGACTTCTTATAAGGCACCGAGCCCTCCAACTGTAGGGCGCACTGCAGGGTGCCGCCACTCTTTTCAGTGCTATAGAGGATGCCGCTTTGCGTCGAGGACGAGAAGCTTGTCCGACAGGTGACGATGCGTGACGACGACAGGTGACCCCGCGTATATCTACTGTACGTGTACTTTAGTACAATCGTAATGATGCTGATCATTATTTACCCTAGGGCACGTTTTGCCAAAGATTTCAGTTTGCTTATAATTTGGCCAAAGGACACCCACAGACAGGGTCTGGAGGTCGATTAGCGTAGGATTATAGGGATGGGTGGGTGGATTCGCGCGAAGCCTAGATTGGCTGAGCGCGAAAGCAGAGAGTGCCTAGGCTCGTGGCTAGCTACGGCTTATAAGGCACGGGCTAGCTAGAGCTGACCGTTGGGGAAGTCGTTGGTCGTTGGTTGCGCCTAACTGCTCGGGCAAGGTGGTTGCCCTGCAGGTGAGACGCGCCGATATTAACGGTAACAATAACCGCTAGAGTTACTGTCCCGTACACATGGAATTGGATATGCAAACCACTATATTCAAATCAATCTGACCATTTACACTAGGGCACGTTTTGTAAGTAACCTAAAGCCAAAGGCTTGCACAGCCAAAATTAGTGTTGCGGGGGGGACGGAGTGAGCCAACCGAAGAACCGCCAAGCAGCATGTGTTGGGGTCATGGTTGGGTCAATATATTTTCCTTCTGTCACAGAGCTGTTCTTGGCCCAGCCACCCATATATTTGATTACGGGGAGGGGCGCGCCGATGCAACTGGCAGCGGACGCCGCGCCTTTCCGGAGGCTGTGCGATGTCCACTTAAAACCGGCGGGCGCGGACGAGTTGACGGTGAGGAGGGCGAGGGCGAGCCAGGCGGAGATGGTGGACGCGGCACCCCAATCGGCGGACGGTTCGGAAGGTGAGAAGCTCCAGAAGGCGAGCGGGGGTGGCTTGTTGTAGAATTTAGTGGAGAATGCCGTGCGGTGCTCCGTGTAGTAGTCGAGCAGGTCTGCGAGGACTGGGTTGGCGGCTACAGGGATAGCGATAACCGGTTTGTCGCTGGCGTCGCGGCGCTGGTCGCCCTTAGATTTTCGTACGAACAGACAGATTTGTTGCGAAGGTCTGTCGACAATTAGGTCGCCCGTCTGGCAGCGGGCGCCAGTTTCTGCTCGGCTGGAAAAAAGGGTAACTGACGCAAATCGCGAGGCAAGCCCGGAAACGTTGTAGCTAGGGAAGCGCAGCAGGTGTCCACGGAAGGGTGCGGCGTAGTGTGTCGGCGGCCAGTAATATGGTGAGGGCGACGGGAGCCGGTAACGGGAGGCGCGTGGTTGCGGGGATTAGGCGGTGCTGTAGCATTTCGAGGCCACGTCTGGCGTCCGCCAGTAGGTCGCCCACGGCAATAGGCTGGCGTTGGTGGTCCCGAAAGAACTTGTTGACGGCCGAGAAGTAGGGTTGAAGCGAGCTAGCGGCGACCGTACCATTGTGGCGGGGGTGGCATGTAGCGGGGCGATATTTTCCTGTGTACAGAAAATAAGAAATTGCCGCAGCGCGCTGTCGTAGCTCGCGTACGTAGAGGGCGCTAGCGAGTTACTGAGTAGGGCGACCGCTGTAACCCCTAGCTTGTCGGTTCCTAGAAGGTCTTGGAATTTTCAGCAAGATCGGCGGACCAGGGCGCCTGTGCTGTTTCGAGGCGCAGGCCATAGCGGGGTGGTCATGTACGCAGAGGGGGGACGCGAGGTACAGGAGCATTTAAGCGTTCCGGGCGAAGTGCCCGTCCAATCGCTCCGCGTCGGGTGTAGAGCCACGAAGGGGTTAGAGCCGAAAGGCCACGATGCTCCACGTGGGAGGTCCGACCCCTACGGGTTTGCCGAGCCTGCCGGGAAAGAATAGGTCGCGTGTCGCTGGGAAGTGTAGCGTGTCGGTGGCCAATCGGGCGAACGCGTGGTACCACGGTTTGTTTGGCCAAAAGGGGGCGATGACAGTAGCCGCGGCTTGAGCTTGGGCGAGTTTTGCGGCGAGGGCCGGAAGGGCAGACCAGGGGGGGTTGCAGTAGTTGTTCTCGCGGCGCCCGGCGTCGTCGGAGAGGCGCAGGCTGTCGACGTCCTCGCACAAGGGGTCCCGCCAGCGGGCGTTGAAGCGGGATAGCTGCGCGTTGAGCATAGATGCGAAACGGTCGATTGTGTGAGGGCCCCACCGGCATTGAAGGTGGGTGAAGATGCGGGGGTTGAGCTGCCAGTCCTCGTAGTCCAACTCGCGGCTTAGTGTGTCGGCCCTGATGTTGGCCGCGGAGCGGATGTAGCGCGGCCGGATGTTGATCTCGTTGCTGTCGAGGAGGTACCATAGGCGTCGGAGTTCGGACATCATGACGGGTGATCGTGAGGTTAGCTTGGTGAGGGCGGCGACCACCGCCGTGTTGTCCTCGTGTAGGAGGACTTGTCGGCCGCGGAGCAGGGGTAGGAAAGATTCCACCGCGTGTCGCACCGCTCGAAGTTCCTTCCACGTAATGTGTTGTTGGCGGTCGGTAGCGCTCCAAAAACCGCGGGCTTGGTAGTTGGAGTCCTCGTTGAGAACGGCGCCCGAACCGTAGTCGCTGGAGTCGGCGTGGAGGTAGGCGGTCTCGATCGGTTCGTAGATAGATCGGCCGTCGTGTTGAGTGGGGACCGTGCGCCACCACTCGAGGTCCCGGCGTAGTTGGTGGGTGAGGCGGACGCGGCCCCCCCAACCAACCCGTGTGGCCAACACGTTGTGGAGCTCGCTTAAAAAAAAGCGCGGGGGGGCGATGGCGAGGTAGAGGAACTGAGCCTTGCCGGCAAAGGCCGCTAGCTACCGTGTGGGCAGCTACCGGGCGTTTGACGCAGCTCGCCCGATCAGGGATGAGGCTTGTTGTGCGAGCTTTTGAAGTTTCGCGGGAGGGGCGCGAAACATGCCGTGTTGGAGGTCCACTGTTAGGCCCAAATGGTCGCCCACTTGAGTAGGTGTCCAAACGCCTTTTTGGGGGTTGCGGGCGAGGCCGAGGCTGTCGAGAAGGTCTTGGACGCGTTGTCGGAGTAGTAGGGCGTCCTCGTAAGAGTCGGCCAAAAACAGAAAGTCGTCCATGTAGGGGAGGAGTCGGGTTCCACGCCATCGTGCGTTCCGGAGGAAGCGCTTGGTAGGTCGGCGACTGTGGGGAGGCATAGCCGCGGACACGGGAGGCGGGGGACGCCGTAGGTGGTTGGTGAACACCTGTGTGAGCTTGCAGAAGTAGTAAGCCGAGCCCGACCAGCCCATCGGAAGGTATGCGAGGCGCCATAGTGTGCCGCGGTAGTTGACCGTGAAGAAGTCTCGGTCTTCCTCCCGGATGCCAAGGGTGTAGTACCCGTCGGCAAGGTCGAGGGAGACGAAGTAGTCGCCCGGCCGCGAGAGGTGACGTAGGTGCTTTAGCGTCTCGCACGTCATGGTGAAAGTCGAGCAATGACGGTTGAGTTCTCGAAGGTCGATAATCAAACGCCATTGGTTGCATCCAGGTTTGGGAACCAAATACATCCGGGAAACGTAGCGAGGGTTGTCTGCTCGCTCCATCGCCCCGCAAGCCTCGAAGCGGGGAAGCTCCGAGCTCAGAAACTCGAGTTGGGCCGGTGTCGCGTCTAGTATAGAGATGCCGTGGTTGAAGGGCTTGGGGCGTAGGCCGTGTTTGAACTTCACTCGAACGCCATGGCGGATCCAATTTAGGACTTGGCCGCTCGCGCCGATGCGCTCCCACTCCCGCCATCTTCGACGTACGCGGTGGCGCATGAAGGAAGATGTCGGGGAGCAGGAATCGGCGCGACGGGCCACACCGTCATTTCTTGGTCGAGGGTTTAGCCGAATCGGTCGGCTTGAGCACAAGGGTAGCGCGGGCTGCTGCTGCCGCTGCTGCGGCGGCTTTGCGTTTGTCGGCGGCGGCCTTGCGGGCTCGAGCGTCGGGGCCGGTAGGCTTGTCCGGTGTGACTTTAGCGAAAGCGGCTCCGGCGGCGGCCTTGCTGGCGGCGTGTAGGCTGACTTCCAGCGTGCGGTCGACGAACGCTTGGCGTAGCGCGTCCAATGGGCCGGAGACCGCGGTAGGGCGCGGTCGGCAGAAACGCTCGTAGGCCAATTCGGCGAAGACGCGGTCCGAGTCCGTGCTCGTTTGTCCGCCCTTGGTGAGGCGGAGGAAGCCCAGTCGAGTACGGGCGGCCTCCTCCGTCGTTGTGTGGGTGCGATGACCCGCTCGGATGAGGGCAATCGCTGCCGCCTGCTCTGTCGGTAGAGGTGGGCCGTGCGACAGCGTGTCCAAAGCCTCGCCAATTGCCGCGTTGGCGCAACTGTCGAAGAAGGCATAGCACCCGATGTGTAGGTACTCGTCGTACGCTGATTGGGTGCGCTTGTCGCTTAGAGAGGGGTGTCGTCCGTGAGAGTCCACATACGTGGCTCCTCGACGTCGCGAGGGGGACGTTCGAGGCCGGCCGGGATGACCTCGCCGTAGTAGGCGAAGTCGACGAAATCGGCCGCGGCGGGGTCGGGTTCGTCGTCAAGCAGGTCGATAGGTGGTTCTGGGGCCGCCTTACCACCCTCCGTCGCTGCTGCGTCGGCGGGAATGGACTGATGCTGATCGGTAGTAGCATGTGTAGCTGTCGTCTGCTGGAGCTGGGCGAGTAAGGCAGCGTTAGCCGCCAAAAACTGCTCAGTAATCTGTTGTTCCGATGCTAAAACTGCCGTACGAATATGTTCGGCTGTGCGTTGTTCGAGTGAGGTAGCGTGAGGGTCGGCCGCAGCGGCGGACGTAGACTACTCAGGCTGCATGTTGTGGAACCGCGTAGCTGAACGAGGGGAAGTGTCGCGTGACGCTCGAGTGCGCATGGGACGAAAGGTAAAACTGACACCCTGCTCGACTACTAGAGTCGAGACTGCATTCGCGCGAAGCCTAGATTGGCTGAGCGCGAAGGCAGAGAGTGCCTAGGCTCGTGGCTAGCTACGGCTTATAAGGCACGGGCTAGCTAGAAATGACCGTTGGGGAAGTCGTTGGTTGTTGGTTGCGCCTAACTGCTCGGGCAAGGTGGTTGCCCTGCATGTGAGACGCGCCGATATTAACGGTAACAGTAACCGCTAGAGTTACTGTCCCGTACACATGGAATTGGATATGCAAACCTCTAGATTCAAATCAATCTGACCATAAATATCTTTTAAATTTTTTGGTGCCCGCCCCGCCGTGATGGAACAGGCAGGAAAACCCGCACCGGCATCCTTTACGAGCGGCGTTTTGTAAGCACGACGCGACTGATTATATTTGAGTAAAATAAATGCAAGACTGAAACAAACCTCGGGCTTAAACAAGTACGTCATGGTTACAAGAAGAACAAGATGAGCAAGGGCAAGGAAAATGGGAGGGGAAACAAAAGGGCAAGAGTGATAAGAGGATCACGGAATCCAAAGCACGGCAAAAGGAAGCACTACATTGTGCACAAACCTAGCAGATTAAACTAAAACAACTCCTAGGCCACGCCGAGAATGCAAAACGTGGAGGCGACAAGCGGCGCCTCACGCGCCGCTCGAGGAAGCACGGGGACGAGTGCGGCCCATGGTGCGGGTGAAGAGCGCCGTGGCAGGAGAAGGCATCCCAAATGAGGAAGAAGCGGCCTCCACGCCGTCTGCGGCTTCGGATAAACCGCGCAAGACGTTGTCCGCGTGAGCAATATGGACGGCGAGAGAGACGTTTCGACGACATGAGGCCAACAACTTGCCCACATTCATCCCTTTGGAGGCGGCTGCCTTCTTGTCTAGCTCCGTCAAGAAAGCCGTGGCGTGGCCGCCGAGAGTACCAAATTCCGTGACGGCGAAGTGAATGAAACGGACGTCGGGGCGACTCCTCACCTCCTCCGAGTACTTCTCGAACTTGGCCTTCTCAGCATGGCGGAGAGCGACTTCGCGGGACGGGGGGCTAGAAACGCCGAACAAACCGGAAACTACGGTATCAAGGCAAGTTTTGAGCCTCGGATGCCGTGATAGTGCAAGACACCCACATCCGCGGGGAGGCCGTCGTTGCCATTGGGGAGTTTAACTAACATCGTGGGATTTGTGAGAACCTCGACGCCCACCCCGAGTGCGCCACGTACCTCGGAGATGATTTCCGCAAGGATCATCACTAACCAAGAGTGAGCGGTGTGGATCGAAGCATCTCCGCCACATCGAGTCAAATGGTCAGCAAAAGTAGTGGCCCACGCATCGTCCGACATGTCAACACACGCCGACGCGAACGCACCCCGCATAGCTTGAACCGAGAGATGGCAAGATGCACAAGCATTGGGAGAGCGTAGAGTAGAGAGGATGCAAGATGAGGGTAGGCCGAAGATGCGACATACCGCGACGCGGATAAGTGCTAGTGCTAGGTGCCCCCAGTAAGTGCTAGGGTAGTGCTCATGGAACTTGTCACGGAGCTCGCCCATGCGACCCGAAGTAGGCGGGTCCGAAGCCAAAAACGCAAGGGCGCCGTGGCCGAGACGAGATACAAAACGCCTATACTCCGGCCGAGCGCGGTTGGGAAACGTAGGAGCGAGCTTAGCGAATCGAAGCAAGTTGACGCGCTCACTCATGTCGGCTTTTAGCTTTGGAAAGATGTCCGTGGCAAACGCAGAAAGGGGTACGAGCGAGGGTAGGCCATCAAGGGACCGAGCAATCTGCTCGTTGTTTGATCGGGCTTTGGCTACGCAGCCTGCGCGAGCCACCGTTGGACGTTGCGGGGGAAGCATCGCTAATGTTGTGGTTATCATGGGTTCGGACTCGGCAAGAGCGTGAGAACCGCAGGCGGCATCTAAACGCGCCCACGACGAAGTGGGTTCTAACGACCACATGGGTTGTCGCCGTCGTCTCCATCCGATGTACCTTGCCTTCGGGACACCGCTGTGGTCATAGCAGTCGATAACCGTCTATACATGGTCGGCTCCATCGGAACTTCGTCTTGGGAATCTACGCGCACGCGAGTATCTTGTGTTGTAAGGAAACGGATAGCTGAGCCACTGCCAAACCGGCCGCTCCGACATGGGCCGCATCCGCTACGGCAACCAAGTCCGCCACCCCCATGCCTCCGAAACGTATGGGAAGAGACATCTCGGAGCGAGTTTTGCGGGGTAGGCCACCTGCGGGAAGGCCCAATATCTCAGCCGCCATATCTAGGGTGGCATTGTCGGCGCGCTCGAGGAAGGTCACGACGGTGTCACCGTAGCCCCCGCCCCTGCCAAGACCGCGGGGGGCTGTACGGGCAAAGTGTCCGAAGCGGCGGTTGCAATGTTGATGGATACGAAGCGCAGTTTGAGAGTGCCGGTGAGCCGCTAGACCCCTTAGACGTTCGCCGTAGGCCTCATACTTCCTTAAGGCCGTTTCGAACACGTCTCGAGAAAAAATCGGATGTGCCCATTGACCCACAACACTTTCGTCCCTTCCGTGGAGACATTTACTCCCCGCATGATGTGGCCGTTGGGTAAGTTATCGAAAGCATCACCGACACCCAAAGGGGAATACAAGCAGTTTTTGCGGATGGTTACTGTGAGGCCAACACTAGCATACGCCTCCGGCATAGCGTCGCCAATAGCCACGAGATACGTGGGGGGTCCCATGAAGTGACCATCGTCAGAATAACCGCAGACAACGGATTCGTTCGGGGCAATCGCATCCAGTTGTTGTGTACTTGGGAGGCAACTGTTGCGAAGAACATGGCCCCGAAAACGCAACCTTGATGGACTCCACGGGTACTCGGGGTGCGCATGGCCGGGCCGTGAGCATTTGATGAGTCGTAAACGTACAAGGTAGATGGACGGCCATACAACATAGTAGCGACGCGGAGCAACGCCCGAAGCGCGGGATTTGCAGACGACTCCTCAAACAAGGGACGCCGCAAGAACTCGTTGAACTCGTTGGATGCATCGCCTTCCACGTGCGCCCAGTCCGGTGAAGCGTCAAGTGCGGCTCGAACCATGAATTGTACGATCCTAACCCCGCTGCGGACGCCGACTCCGAATTGGTGCCGAGCAGCCAACCATTGAGACACTTCGTCACCAATAACGGCGAGAAGCCCACGATTCGCGAAACGAACTAAAACGGAGCCAATTCCAATCGAGCGCAACGTCCCCTTTTGGTCGCGGACTTCTTGCTCTTCTGCGCTTCATTGTTCGGGATCAAGCTTGTCTAGCCGGACAAGTGTGGCGGAGGCGAGGAATGGGGCAACGCCTGGTGGAACCTCTGCATTCACGATGGCTTCGGCTAAACCGGCAAGAATGCAAGGGGAACCCAACGCGCGAAGAGTTTCAAACCTCCAACCATCGACACATGGGGATTAGACTTTCGAGGGCATCTAGCAACGACCTCCATAATATCAACTTCCGAAGCACGGAGTTTGATACGAGGGAGGGAGAAGGGATCCGGCAACACGTCCGCGAGGTCGTCATCGTCTTGTGGGTGCAACCGTGATAATTCCGCGTGCATCCCACGACCAGTTGCAACGGGGTTGGAGCTTAGGGCCTCCACAGTACGACGATACTCCCCAACCGCAGCTAAACTAGCCGCCCGGTTGGCTACCTTGGCCGAGACGGTGTTATGAAAGGGTTGCGAAGGGGAGATGGGGTCGGTACCGGCCCTCGAAAGTGAGGTAGTGGCGGTGCACGCCCATTGGTAAGGGGTGCGTGAGCGCGAGCGGCGGAAAACGATGTATCGATATCTCATGACGCCCAATCGGCTAAGCGGTTGTCACGGTAATCAGTGATCGGGTCAGGGGCAGATGCCCCGCAGAAGTGAAATCAGCCATGGGGCGCAAAACTAAGCGCGGAAATAAAAGCAACGCCGCCCAACCCCCTTCCGCGGAAGCCTCTTGGGTGGCACTACCGCGGAAAGACAAAACGCAACCGACAAGCTCCTCGAAGACCGGCTTGACGAGGCGTACCACCGAAGGACGGACGTCGTTCGAGGACGTACTAAATCGGAAGGAAAAGAAATTGGACTCGAAAAAGGCTTTAGAGTTCTCCCCACCAGTGGCCCCATGGTCAAGGCCCTATTGGACGGCGGGGGGCAAGTACTGGGGATGCAGCGGGGACGGCCGACCGCGCGGAAGCGAAGCACCGCATGCCGGCGGTTGGGAGGGCGTAGTATTGCGGTGAGAATAAGAATGTTGGTGTCTACTAAGGCCACCGGTCCGAAATTATCGTCCGCAAAAAGTGCACGTTGCGAGAAGGTGGCGAGCGGCATCCACAATTGGGCAATTGTCGGGCGCGAAAGTGCACGGTGTCCCGGGGGAATTTAGATGGGCGCACAGCGCTTGAAGGGTCGGGAACGACGCGGAGCAACCAAGGCACCTCAAAGGAGCGGGGGAGCGCATTGTGAGAGCGGGGGGTAAAAACCGAGACGAGGTATTGCAAGGTCGTAAGGTATGCGAAGGCGCTTGAGCATTAGGTGATGATGTGGGAAGGTCACTCGGGGTGGCCAAACAGGGCGCGACCCGGCCCCACCGCTGGGCGACCGGCCTCAAGGTGGCGGTGGAGGACGCCGATGACTATGTCCCGGTCGGGTCGCCGCCGCGGCCATCCGGGGTGGCACGTGTGTCGCGTCCTAAAATAAGTGGAGCACGTGGGGTCGAAGAGGGGGGGTATGTGGCTTGAACTGTACCGGAAGTCGCCCGAGGTGGCGTTGTGGCCGTGTGGCGTGCCCATGAGTGAAGATTCGCCGTCGACGTGGTAGGCTCCTCGATGCCAGTCCTTCGCGCCTCTAACGTTGCGTTGCTTGTAGTGGGGAGCCTTGAAGCCCGCGATGGAGATGCTCAAGAATTAAGCAAAAAGCTAGTTGGTACCCGTGTACCGGTCGTCAAAGAATCGAATGGAAACTCCGCCAAACCACGCCGTACAAGTAGCGGTGCGCCAAGGAATAAAAAACGTATCCTACCGTCACTAAAGACAGTAATAAATTCCAAAATACTACTAAAGTACTACTGAACCGCAAAACATGGATGGGTCCGTAGCTCGAATGAGCAACGCCGACCGTCTTCGCTCTGGGCATGGCCTCCCGATGAGCGACAGACTGGTGGACATAGGGCTCGTTCAACAACAAGCGCCGTCCACCTCTTCCCAACCAGCCTAGCTCACGCAGGTCAAAGGATCCGTAGAGGCACCATACGGTACACACAGCAAGGCGCAGCTTTCCTGAACTCAAATTCTGTCCACCCAACAGCTTCCGCGTCACCCACTTCGAAGTCAAAATACGTACCCACCTCAGTATTGCGGACCCTCACAGTCCGCCATCGCTTACGAAAAACCACCCACCACGGGACCGGCGCACCACATCGCGCCCCACCGAGCGTCCGGACGTTCACGTCCGCCGCCAACATCCAGCAAACGCACGTCCCATCATACATGGTTGTGTGCCGCCAACACACGGAACCCACCACGAGCCAAGCTCTCAACCCCACGACCGACCCAAATACTTCAACACCATACAACCAACCCATCTTGGTCAACACGTCTTCCAGCTCTAACCTCCCGCCCACGTATAGACATGTGCTCTTGCGGGATCACCCCGTGCATGCGCACACCGCGGACCAATACAACCCCCGGAGACGTCTAGCGGGACATCCGCTCGCTCCGTTCCTCATTGTGCCCCAACCACCCCCAGCCGCCCATGACTTGGGCACCGCACTAGAACCTTCACATGGCCGAGGACTCCGGACGCCTTTGGTCCTCGCCGCCCCCATGTCAACCACTGACATGGGACGGGCCGACGACCTATCGGCCCGCACAATCGACTCGTACCTCCTCACGTGCCATTACTCCACCTTCCCCCCCCCCCCCCCCCCCACCTTGCAAGCTTCTGGTTACAAGGCGTATACCTTCCATAATCGACTTGAACCTCGGACTCGGTGCGCTCGACCTGCTCAGTGGCATGCCGATGGCTTCTCGAAAGCCTTAACCAAATCGACGACCTCCCCGCTCGAGTTAAAAATATAATGGGCCGGGAACTCGCCCACCACACGCGATGGACAACAAACACCGCTCGCACGATCCACCCGACCATGCCCCCGAATTTTGACAGCACCCCCCTCCCCGTCGGCCTCGCCTCGGGCTTCCAAGAGGTTCGACCGAACATCCCCACCTCGTGCACGGCGATATGCATGTTATACCAACTAACTTGTTGACAGCAACGTGAACTCCGATCGGCCGGTCCGGCGCCGCGCCGCGCAGATGCCCTCCCAAACTTGTTAACCACTCTGAAACAGCAGAAAATTCAGTTCCTCACAGCTGTCACAGTCTTCGAACTTTCGTGTCGCCGTGTCAAACTCAGCTCCTCCCACTTCATAACTCTCTCCGGGCCATGACCTCCTCACAGACACACTCGCGATCGAGCTAGCCCCCGCATGGACCACCCCCTCGCCGCCCCTGCCCTTCCAAGTCGAAGACCTCCCGGAATCGACCAAGTTCTTCCTCCAGTTTCCGGACGCCCTTCAACCAGCAGACGACCCGACCCCGATAAAGCGCGACCCTTCCTCCTATTGGGTAAATATCATCCACCTGCCCAATAACCCCATTCATTCACCGCCATGCCATGTATCCCTACACACTCCACACAACCATGTAACCCATGCCCCATCTTCACACGGTGACCATCACACCCCCCCTATCATTGGTCACGTCCTAGGCACCTCTAGGGCGGCCACTTGCCTCACCACGGTCCTCATCCAATCACAACAAACCCTCTCACTACCTTGCATCAACGCTAACGGCGTCATTTCACCCACACACTGGCTCTCCACTCTCCTACACCAAAAAACACGCGAATGCACGCTCCTTCATGCCATCTCACACCCCCTCCCCCACTCTACATTTGACCTCACACGACACACCTCCCTACAGAAATTCCCAGATGCCTCTTACTATCGCTCACACCCCTCCCCCGCCGTCCCCACCAACATCCAAATCTCCCTCACCACCGAAATGCATTGCATCCTCATATCCACTAACGGCACCGCCACCATCCCCCTCAAACGCTCATTCGCTCACAGAGGCTCGCACACCCATGCCTCTTGCACACTCAACATCACCCCCCACCATTACTCCACATTCTGTAGGGCCCGCCTCTCGGACCCTATCTATACTACCACCCCCTCCCCCCAACCTCTCCACATTTCAAAACACAACACCCTCTACCGCAACCCCTTGCCCCCCTCCAGCTTTTGAACATGCCACCTCATGGATGGCATCATATACAACAAGTAGCTGCTCGAAACCTCCGACTCCTCGATGATGGACGCCGACGAAGATTCCCCCTTCGACCTTGACTCCCTCCCCGGCATCCAACTTATCCTTCCCCACCAAATTCACCACTACCCTCCCACGCGCCCCCACCCCTCGATAAAACAGCACTCCACCTCCCCAACCCCATCCTCCGACAGCCCCACCGCCCCCTCCCCCGCCCCCTTCCGCGAGCACCGGCCCACCCCAACGCGCCACACCCTCCTCCCCACTATCACCGAAGACTCCTACGGATCCATGGACTCCTCCTCCACCCCCCTCATATAACCCGACCCCAAGCCTTCCCGCATACTCACAACCCCTTCCCCAACCCCACCCCCCTCGCCCACACTCACACTCACCACCCCCCCCCCCCCCCCACACCCCCCCCCCCCCCGCACAGCCCCATGTTAATCCATGTACACACGGAATGGCATGAAGGGGGATAGAATTGCCGCTTCCCGGAACGGAGTTGTACGCCTTATCCAAGTACCGCCAAAAGTCGGTACCCGATAGGAACATATTGTGTATATGAACCCATCGCATCGCATCGCGACTGAGCGGCAAACACCTACAGCGAACACCTATAGGTGGAGGGCCAGGACTCCCCGGAGTCTAGCGTACATATGTGTCCATTAGTAGTCCTACGGAGGGATATATAAACACTCCCCCTTAATGGACAAACTCCGGCCGGTGCCCTAGTAAACCCCGCGTAAACGCGGAGGGCCCATAACCTGTTAATCCATGTACACACGGAATGGCATGAAGGGGGATGGAACCGCCGCTTCCCGGAACGGAGTTGTACGCCTTATCCAAGTACCGCCAAAAGTCGGTACCCGATAGGAACATATTGTGTATATGAACCCATCGCATCGCATCGCGACTGAGCGGCGAACACTTGTAGCGAACACCTATAGGTGGAGGGCCAGGACTCCCCCGGAGTCTAGCGTACATATGTGTCCCTTAGTAGTCCTACGGAGGGATATATAAACACCCCCCCATCCACCACACGACCCTTTGGAATCTTCCCCCATCACCCGGCCCCCAACCGACCCCGCCCTCAAACCCGCCCCCCCCGGCCGGTATCACCAAGCACACCCGTCTTCCCCACAAGAAGACCTCCCCCTCCCCCCCCCTCCCGCCAATCCCCCGGCACAACCACCTCAAGGCTTCCCACCGCCCTTCCCTCCTCCCTTCCCCCCACCCTTTCCTCCGCTCCAACCCCCACCCTCAGCCCCGCTCCCTCCTCCCGCTACCCCCCGCATCTCAAGCGCAATCCGACTCAGACCTTGAGACCTCCTCGAGGACCTCCCGGACGACGCAACCACCGACCCTGCACATCCGCTCCCCTCCGGCCCTTCCAACCTCACTTCCAAGTCTCCAACGGCCGACAGGGCCGACCCAGGTCCCTAATTCCACAACGGATGGGCCACACGGCCCGGAGGTTAGACCCCACAACCCCCCCCCTCACCCCCCTTCTTGACATCCGTTCACACAATATAACCAACTCGCACCGGGCCTCACTCCCGCCTCACTTCAACCCCCAAACCTGCACCATCAAACTACACAACTACATGTTTGACCTAAACCTTGAGTACGGCCTTCCCACCCCCATCGGTAATCTCGACTCCTCCGCAGTACTCTCCTTCCAATGGGGTCGTTACCAAGAACTCACCAACATCTACTCCATTGCTACCTCCCTCGCAAAACTACACTCCACCACATGTGACTCATATACGATAATCACCAATAACGAAGTCGATAACTTTCATAACCATAAGATGTACCCCAGCCAGTGGACTAACCTCTCTAACAGAGGCACACCCCCACGCCCTGGCACACCCCATCACTCTCTACTCGTCCTCATCTAGCAACACTTCCACTTCGGTCTCCTCCACATCAACCACACCTCGGCTACCTAGATGGACTCCCTCCACCACCCTCCCCTTTTATGGGACACTGTGCACATAGAGGGGGTGACTATTACATGGGTGGCAGGTCCCTGCCGCGTAGAACAATCATGACACGTTGGCGCCGAGGAGGCGCCTGCCGTGTATGATGTCTCCCAAAAGCAAGGGCGGGAGGGCGGGGACAGCGAAAATGATGACTCCCTTGCGAGTAACTAGGTAGGAGCTATTATTTATAGCCCCAGCAGGGCGAGTCATTCACCTACGCACATCGTGTGCGCAGAAATACTCACTACTGCACTAAATACTACAGTACTTTACTGTTGACTATTAAGTACTACAAACTACTAAATCCCCTATCTTAATTATGAATATCCTAAATACCGGTACTAATTGGGCTTCAAGGAGGAGGGCGATGTTTCTTGGCGTGTCTTAGAATAATCAGGTATGCTTTGGGCTACGCCCTCCGCAGACCCCACCTTTTATGGGACAATGTGCACATAGAGGGGGTGACTATTACATGGGTGGCAGGTCCCTGCCGCGTAGAACAATCATGACACGTTGGCGCCGAGGAGGCGCCTGCCGTGTATGATGTCTCCCATATGACTCCCATGTAGAGGTAGCAGCTGAGTCGAGCCACAAGATATCAGAGCCCCGCGATGCATCGCAGAATGGTGGCTCGCGAAGTGTGGAAATAGATTTGAAAAGCATCCTTGCGGCACCGCCAATGACCAACATCCGCGATCAGCCTCTGAGAGCTGTAGGCGTCCCACAGCCATTGCGACAATGACTTGCGCCCCGAGTGCGAGGACACGCGAGAAATGTCGGTGGTGCGACCCGTCGCATCCGGGAAGGCCCGCAAGAACGCAGCCCGGTACGCGGAGCCTAGGCAAGTGTACGCGCCAGCATTGAAGGTCGCAGGTCCCAGCGCCCGCGACCGAGGAGCGGACAGCAAATATCCCCTGGACGGTGGGCGGAAGCGCAGCAAATAATCCCGTAACAGATCCACGGGGCGAACTCCTAGTGAGCCGACACACTCAGGGATATAGGCGTTCGCGTCAATGCGGGAGTCCACGTTCTTGTCGACAAGCACCCGCAGGCCAATGTATTCGCCCCCGATGTCCGGATCCCGAGCTATGTAAACATCGGAAGTAGGCAAAAACACTAGCTGCCCAGAAGAATCCACCTCATAGCAGACGCGAAGGTGCACAGCGGCCCGTCGTCGCAGGCAACCCAAGGTGCTGATCACCAAGGCCAACCGCCGATGGTGGCCAGAAGCGCTAGACAGATCAAAACCCGCTCGGAGGATGGCAGCAAACTCGGTCTTGGACAAACCGAGTCTACCGCGGCGACCGGTTTTCGCCAGTCGTCTGACCACCGCCATGACGTCCGCCACTGGAGCCTCACGGACGGCCTTAGGTAACGGAGCCCGCCCGACACGGGTCAAGGCGGAACTTTGTCTCCGATGCCAGTCACTCACGGCCGAAAGGCGACCCGACACCGTGCCAACATCCAGCCCACGGTCGTACGTGCAGTGGTAGATGTAGCCTCGTAGCAACTCTGGAGCAGCAGGGAGTGGGGCCACCCCCCGCGCGTGACAGAAATCGGTAAAATCAGCTACCCCTCCAGCGTAAGTGCGCTGAGACGAGACTCGTAGCCGACGAGCCTCCCAGTCCTCAGCGCCCCGAATCAACCGCACCCAGTCGGCACGGTGAGATCCCAAGCCCGCGCCCCCAAGCGCAGGCATCCCCAACGCATGTGCTTCTATTCCCGCCAGTGCGCAATCCACACACACAAAGAGCTCAGGATGACATGTGCAACTCCTTGCGGCGCAGCCCGGACACAACACCAGGTCGCATCCCGCGCAGAAATAAGAAGTCTGAAGCGGCCGATCCCCGCAAGCGCGGCAGCGAAGCGTGCCATGGGTGTGAGGTTGCAGGCCTGGCACATGAAGGGGGGAAGTACACAGCCACCACATGCCAGTTAGTGGGGCCCAAGTCCACTCTGCTCCGTTGCAGAGGCAAAGCCCGAGAAGCCATGTGCCAAGCAGGAGCCGTGAATAGTCGTGAGCCCGCGTGCCAGTAGCCAACAACACAGCCCCCCCCCCACAAAGCGCCACCAGGAAGCTGAGGTCCACACAGGGAGTATGAACACCGCAGCCGTGCGCTCTGGACAGCCGTGAAAGCAACGCCAAAAATGCCGCAGGATTGGCTCCGCCTCCGAAAAAGGAGGATTACACCACACAAGCAGCTCTGCCCAATCATGCTCGAGACAAGAGTCAAGGGCGGACCAGAACCGGCAGCAAAACGCGTTGTGTCCAAGGGGGTCGTAACATGCGTCGACATCGAACGGACCGCACATGGACGACAGCCTGCGGTACAGCATCATCCGCTCATCCATCATCCAGTCCCCCTCATCCCGGCGACCGGTAAGGCGCGATATGCCGTCCGCGAGACGGTTCTGCACGCCAGGCAAGTGCCGTGCGATGGCCTCACACCCAAGCCCTCCTAGTAGGTCCAGTAAGGCCAGCACCACATCATTGAAATGCGGTACCATGGAGCCCCGTCGATTGATGGCACCCACCGATGCCTCCGAGTCCATCAAGAACAAGATACGGCGACCATGCAGATCCACTGCCCACCTGCGCACCGCAAAGAGGGGGATGTAGAGCTCCCGCAGGTTGGCAGAGTCATGGTACCGCCCCGCGAGCTGCTCCGGCGTGAAGGAGTAGTGTATGCGGCGGTGCTCCCACCACGCCCCACCAGCCCAGCCACTGACGTCCGTGGTGATGATTGCCACAGTGCCATCATACAGCCCTCTGCCCAAGTCCCGGGGCAGAATTGGCAACATTCGTGGTCCCCATAGACACGCTGCATCTTCAGCGTGCCACAAGAGGCGTCGCTGCCCCCCACCCGCAGATAGCACACCGTGCCACCACCGCAAGTCATCCACCGCCGCCTTATGTAAGACGCAGCGAACATCTGGAAGCCACGCCGCCGAACTAGGGAGATTCACATCGTAAACATCCCGAGCCACATAAAGCTCGCGCAGGCGCGCTTGCCCCAACATAACCACATTGCAGCAGAATTGTAGCTTCCCCACCAAAGAAGCCCACTCCAGTCGTAGCGGGCTGTCCCCGACTGCATCAGCCCGAAGAAAAGCTTCGATGCGCGCTAGAAGCTTTGCGCATCGTGATGCAGAGAGCGTCATCACTCCCCTGACTGTGTCCAACTGTAGACCGGTCCACTCGCAAACCTCAGAGGGCCACGCGTTCTTGGAGTGCTTCACTGGAATGCCCAAGTCCCCCAGCACGCACAATACCGACCAGTATTGGAGGCGTTGTTGCCAAGCGGACAGGACTGGATGGTGGCCAACCCCAAAATCATCCAGGTATCCCCCCAGCGCTCGAATATTGGCGGGAGTTCCCTCAAGAGAAGACAGGCGGCAGTAACGGAGTCCAAGACGCTGAACCACATCTAGCACGAAGCGTGCCCATCGCTGTTGAATCCCCGGAGCTTGCTTAAGTCCGAAAGGCATGAAGCGATATCGATAATACTCCCCTGTAGCTGGGTGTCGAAATCCATGTACCTCACAGTCGCGTGCGAAGACAGGCCAAACGAGAAAGGCATCCGCGATGTCGAACTTGCTCACTGCCATGCCCCGCAGCAAGAGAGGCGCCACCACATGCACCATGTCCAGTTCGCAAAGCACCCGCACCATGTACTCGTTGACGCCAGAGCGCAGAGCGTCCATAACATTGCGCACCTTCAGCGGGTCCCATTTGACTATGCAGGCTATCGGATTTACCACCCACGGCGCGTAGTCCAGCGGGCCCTCGCACAGCCCCATCGCGATCACACGGTCGAAATCCCCAGCCGCCAGCTCGGCGTGCTCGACGCAAGACTGATAGTTCTTCTTGGTGCAACGTGGGGGCCAAGCACTCCATACGTAGCGTACGCCCTCGACAAGCGACTGCCGCATGTCGAGCGGCATGAAGTCAAGTGCAAGTAGCCTCTCGGGGTTAAATCGTCGCCCGGCCTCTCGTACCCCAAAGCAGTCGTCCCCTGCCGTGGGCTGCCGCGAGGCCCATATGTGCCAATCGCAGGTTGTCCGAGGCGGCAATGACAGAGTGAGGAGAGGAGGCGCCCCGTCCAATAGCCCCATTTCCACGTACCACCTCTGCGTGTGCTTGTATCGCCGACGCACCACCGCACAATCCATGGCCAGGAAGTCTAACAAGTCACCCATCAGCGCCTCCTCGCCACGCGGGGGGAGCAATCCCACCGCCACCGCCACCTCCCGGCACATCAACTTGATATGCGAAGGAGTCGGGTCATCAATCCTTCCTACCCCCCACTCCCGGGGCAGGTCCACTAGCGCCTCTCCGAGTGTGGTACCCGTGGCGGCACACACGCGTAAGACACGCTCACATTGGTCTCCAAATACTGAAGCTAATACGAATAGAACCGCACCAGCCCGGTCATCGGAGGGTAGCGTAGAACTCAGACCAGGAAACCCTGGGGACCCGGAGCTCCAGCGGGGCCCCACCGGGCGCCCCTACTTGGGGCAGGCCGTCTTCAACGGACCCGATAGAGCATGCAGGTTCCCGCAGCGCGGGCACGGAATGGTGATGGGGCGGCTGCCGTGATCGGTCATGGAGTGATCCGTCCCATGGCAGAGGAGGCAACGCTTGTACTTGGTCTTGCGGGTCGCCGGTAGTCCGAAGTCTTGGGCAAGCTCGTGGATCCACGAGTGGTTCAGCCGACCGCGAGCTGCACACCTCAACTGCTTCTGCATCTCGTCGTGAAGATGTGGCTTCACACCCTGATCTAGCAGCTCGGTGAGCCGCGCCACCATAGGCCCCCAAAACTGGTCAAACACCGGAGGCACGTCCTGGCCCTCCAGGTTTGTGTGGTATAGCCGCACCACGTACGCGTAGATCACCTCCCAGCTAAGAGCAGGCTCCCCTGGCACGTGACGGAGCTGAAGCGACTCGACTACCGCGAATAACCACTTGATCCGGGTGATGATGGTGGCCACCCGCTTGCGCCGTGCTAGGCCGGCTGCTGTGGCTGGGCTGAAGTCCCCGCTGTCCACGTGTAACATGCGCCACAGGAAGTCCAACACTCCCTTCCAGTAGCGGACCAGGTGGACATGCTGCGGCACGTCATCCACCGCCGGCTCCACATATCCCATGTTGACCCGAAACTTGCGAGACTCCCTCTCAGTGGAGAGCGCCATCAGGTCGAAGTGCATGGCGAACATGGAGTGAAGAAAGTGTTGACTATCTTGCGTACCACGGCCTTGTCCATCCGTGCCCTTGGGTCCGCTGAACTCCGCCAAGGGGACTTGGAAAGGTCCCGACATGCCAGGGGGATGAGAGGAGGGGAGATCCGCACCTGCCGGACGCGTGTCACGTCTGTCAGGCGTAGTCGATGGCGCTCATGTACTCTGAAGAACACGAGCCATCTGAGACTGCATACTCGCCACGATCTCTGTTAGGGAGGCAATGCGGGCCTCAAGGCGGCTGTCTTGGCGGACCGTTGCGCCCGGGCCGCCCCCTGGGACATTATTGGTGGTTGTGTCTGCATGCTCTCTGCCACGTCCGGCTTCACGAGTGGTGTCGGGCATAGCTCCGCTGTCCCTGTGCTCCGTACCCGCATCGCCACCACCACCTGATTCTTTGAGGCTCGAAGAAGGTACCCCATCAGGTGCGCCCGCAGAGTTACCAGCCGCAGTGCCCGAAGGGACGCCAGCTTGTCGGGGCAGCACGACGATCTCCGGCATCACGGGCTGCCCCTCTCGACTGGCGGCCCCAAGGAATAACAGAAGGTGATGCCTGCTGATGGCGCACCAACTGCACTGCCAATGTGCCTCCTCTGGAATGTCCCCGCCGCCATTTAGATCCATCGCGCATGAGCGGTTGAGGCAAGCCGTGCATGTGAGGCACGCCAAGTAGTCACCAGGGTCGGCGTGGTTGTCCGAGTCCTCGTGGCAGCCATAGCAAATGAACTCAGATGGATGCCCCGCAATGCCATCTTCGTTTCTGGCTAGCGACCACATGCCTTGAGTCTTGTGACGACGGTTCTGGCAGGTGAGTGCACCGCGCGCACGCGATTCACAGCGTTGACCGGCCAGAGTGAAAGCCCCGCACTTCCCCTCGTCGGGCTCGAACATGGCGGCCAGCTTGTCCAACTTGACACAATACGCCATCGCCTGATCATCCTCCATAGCGTCGAGTGCTTCGCGACGGCTCAGCGCTCGCGCCAAAGTCAACAAAGTCGAGGAGCTCTTCCACGACGGGTCCCGGCCGGCTGTAGCAATCAGTCGGTCCAACCACGTTTCGAACCCAAGAGAACCGTCATCCACGCCAGTCTCATTCACCATGGCCTCAAGCTCGTTAGGAGTGAACGGTGAAATCGCCATTAGAAAGAAGAGCGGGAAAAGGGAGAAAACTGCTCGAAGCGGGTTTGACACGGGTACGGATACCGGATACGGATGTGTCCTGTCGATGACGAGTACGGACCTGAAGATACGGGTATATGACGGATACAAAATACGGGTGAGTGTACCGGAGAACACTACCAAAATGTTGTACGGGAAATTGTACGTGTACTGTCGTTGTAGAGTACTGCGTCGGCTGCCGGTGGCGGCGCTCGCGGCGGCGGGGGACGAACGAAGTGGCGGCGCTGGCGGCGGTCTTGCTTGGCGTTTCGGTTGGACTCGGAGGTGCACAGGTGTCGAGCCGACGAGGGTCCCTAGGGTCCACGCCACAACAGAATCGTCAAAATATGTTGAAAAGCTTGCAAACAGGTAGACGCGGCGTAGTAGAGCTGTGACGAGCCGTTTGGAGCTGTGTGAGTCAGCGGCAGTTGGAAGAACGGAGCCGAGAGCGGTACTGTACGGGTTTCGCCTACGGGTGGAGGCTGCTACGAAGCCGTTCGGTAGTCAAATGTAGCAAAACATGACTCGTTGGACTCGTCTGAGCAAGAGCTACACGGTGGTATGCTTGGCTGAAGAATCGGAGTTGTTAGAAGGGGGGCTGGAACGCGGGATGTCTAGC
Organism: Tetraselmis chui; assembly: GCA_026401115.1. NCBI lineage: Eukaryota > Viridiplantae > Chlorophyta > Chlorodendrophyceae > Chlorodendrales > Chlorodendraceae > Tetraselmis > Tetraselmis chui. The sequence goes on from JAPMLY010000474.1 coordinate 155,685, forward strand.
AATCTTGCAGAAGTCTAGTACTTGAAGCCAGAACAACGTCTTTCGGGCAGTTTCGAAGCCGGTAAAGGGTCAATTGTAGCAAATCAGGACTCGTTCGACTCGTCTTGGCAAGAGCTACACGACGGTGTGCCTTGCGGCCGAATCGGATGTGTTTCAAGTCAGGCTGAAAGTAGCAATCTGTAGCAATCTTGCAAAACTGAAGTTCTACGGAACGGGCCAGAGCGCTACCAACGGGTAGGCACGGGCAAGGATAGTGTAACGACACGACATCGGGGTGTTGCAACAACGATAGCAGGCTTGAGGAGGTGTTGAGCGACGGCTGCGGACCTTTGGGGCTGTAGCGTAGGCAAGTGCATGGGAGTGTGGGCCAACGGGCGCGCACTTGTGCCGACAGCGAAAATGATGACTCCCTTGCGAGTCACTAGGTAGGAGCTAGTATTTATAGCCCCAGCAGGGCGATTCATTCACCTACGCACATCGTGTGCGCAGAAATACTCACTATTGCACAAAATACTACAATACTTTACTGTTGACTATTAAGTACTACAAACTACTAGATCCCCTATCTTAATTATGAATATCCTAAATACCGGTACTAATTGGGCTTCAAGGAGGAGGGCGATGTTTCTTGGCGTGTCTTAGAAAAATCAGGTATGCTTTGGGCTACGCCCTCCGCAGACCCCACCCACACACCCTTCTCGCGCGCTCCCTTTCACTCCTCGCCTCCGGGAACGTCAAACCCTCACCATCCACCGGAACCCTCCGCATCCTCAACCCCCCACGCCAAAACGACGCGACACACGCGTGGTCGAGCGGAACACACGTCCTCCTCCACACCTACGTTATCCTCACAACTCCTCCCGACCGAGTGTACAACCCCCCTACCTTCGACCCCCGCACTACCGTTTACTCCCTACACTCCCTCCTCTTGCACTACACATTCCGCTCCACCTCCCTCCCTATCGGACGCTCCCAACTACTCACAACCCTCCACCCCCTCACCCCCCCCCACCTCCCCCCCGAACCCCCCAATCCCCACCACCGACCCACCCTCACCCACAACCCACTGCCCCCCCCCACCCCCTCCCCGACCCCCACCATACCCCCACCTACCGGCTCGCCCCCCGCCCCCCTCCCCTCATCAACCCTCCCCCACCACATCACCCAACCACTACACCTCATCAACCTTAACACACGCGGCCTACACACGTCCATCATGGACGTCGAACACCTCACAACCACCCACCACCCGGACGTCCTAATCCTCACTGAAACCAATCACGCGACCCACAAATCCCGCTGGCGTATCGCCATCCCCCAATATCTTCTCAAAAGTGCTCGTCCGAATCACTTGCATGTGCCCCAACCCAATGCAGGCGTCCTCTTCGCGGTTTGCAAGACCTCATTTCACTCCGCCATTGTCTTACCTCCGCCACCCCACCTCACCCCCCACATCGCCGGCCTATCGCTCATCCCACACTCAGGCATCCCTTACATCCTCCTCGGAGTCTGCATACCACAACTCCACACCCCCCAACTGACCCGCATGTACGCTGAAGTCATAGCGTGGGGCCTCCCACTCGCAGACGACTACCCGTCTCACCGCGTCCTATCGAGCGGAGACTTTCCCACGACTACTACCCAAGGTACCGAAAACCCCGCCCTCACCTCCCTACTAATCTCCCACCTTCAACCCCTCCACCCCCCATCCCCACTTTCCCCCGCAGCGGGGGCCGCCTGGACCATTGGCACTCCGCAACCCCCTCCCCCCTCAGCCCCTCCCCTACCTCCGTCTCCGTCTTCCCCTCCCCTACACACTTCACCGACCACTCGGCCATCCACCTCATCATTCCAGCCCCTTTCACCCTCATCGCTCACGCCTCAACGCCGAACGACCCCTCACACACACCACACACCACCCGCAAATTAACTTCCAAATTCACCCTCACACAAAACCACTGAAGATAATACCAATCCATCACACCATACCTCATCCACCAGACTGCCACCCTCCACGCCGCAATACTCAACACACCCTCATCCACAGCCTCCCCCGACGCCCTAGGCACTCTCGCTTCGCAATTCACCACCCTCCTATCCAACCACATGAACCACGCCGCCACCATCTGGCCCCTCCTTCCCCCGAAATAACCTCGACCCCCCAACACATCCCCGGACCCCACAAACTTTGGCTTTCTAAAAATATCCCGCAAACTCATTAAAAATTCCGCCGCTGCAAGACCAACCGCGGCCCCCTCCCGTTTGCCCAATCTCTCCTACATAGGACAGACTCTATAACCCCCGAAATCATCAAACATAAATGCTAGGAACGCATCCGACACATCCTCCACACCGCCACCGCAGATAAGTTGAATAAAATTTAAATCCCGCGCAAATACCGCCTACGACGCTAACCCAACATCCTCCCACCGCCTCCTAAAAATTAAAGGAGCCTCCTCCCCAGTAGCCGTACAACTTCGACCCTCCATAAATCACTCGAGCCGACAACACCCCAGCCACCTCCCCCACAGATGTCCTCGCGGATGTCCACTCACACTTCGACACCGAACTCACCCGTACCACCCCACCCGAACTTCTCATCCCTCCGTGGGAAAACCCGGACAACCCCTTACCAATTCTTCATCGAACCCCGCGGGAACCCCCTACTCACTATAGCCGACATGATTACCCGCGATACATCCGATAAAACGATAAACTCGCTCGGCACGGGCAAGGCCCCCGGCCCATACGGTATCCCTAACGAAATCATGAAATTCCTACCCCTAGAGACCCGCTCCGCCCTCTTCTCCCTCCTTTCCCTCCTCGCCCACAAGGCCTATACCCCCCCTGAATGGTGCCACATCACCACATGCCTACTACATTAAGAATGTGACCCGACCCTCCTCGACAACTACCGCCCCATCGCCCTCATGAACAACCTACTCAAACTCCGGACCGCACAAATATAAGATGCAGGCTCGAAATATGCAAAAACCCACGGCATCCTAAGTGACCAACATAATGGATTCCGCCACCAACGCAGCATCCACGACGCTCTCTCCTCCATCATCGTGACGATGGAAAATGCCAAAATTTACAACAAAGACATCTACGTCATCTACGCGGACTTCAAAGGCGCCTTCAACGCCGATGACCACCGCATCATGTTCAAACACATTCGCCAACTTGGCATGCCCTCCACCTTTGTAGACACTTGCGAACCACTCTACTGTGTATCCACCACCGAGTCACCGACTATATCACACCCTATGGCTCCACCCCCTCCATCGACATCAACCGTGGCACCCTTCAAGGATACACCCTCTCCCCCTTCCTCTTCACCCTCGTTCTCAAACTATTCCTCCGCTGGGTCATAGTCGGCAGCCGGGGATACCACCCGGGCGCCCCCGCCACTAACGCTGACCTCACATAACCCACGGCTATCTACCGCGGCCACGACTTCGCCGACGACCTCAGCCTCGCAAAGGACTCACCCCCCAATATGACCATCAAGCTCCGGAAGCTCTCCTTATTCAGCGCCTACACAAGTATGAATGTCAACGTCCGAAAATGATACATTACCGGCGCCCTTTGGCGCTCAGGCAACGCCTTCTGCATAGCCAACCGCACCTTCCTCGCATCCCGCCTTCAAAAACAATTCATCGCCATCGACTCACGCTCCTCCCCCACCCCATCCATCGGCCCCTCGGACACATACCGAGTCCTCGGAGTCGAACTCAACACCTCCCTCACCTTCACCAAGCACTGTCAGGAGCTAAGGCGCACTACCACATCCCTCATCAATGCCCTTTCTACCTCACTACTAACACAATCCCGCAGAATCCGAGTCATCCGCGGTCTCCTCATCGGCAAGCACTTCACCCTCTAGCTCGGCCTCTTCAGCGACTCCCAGCTAGACATCCTCGACGAACAATTCGGCCGAGCACTCCGCTCCGCCGTCTCGTCGGTGCGTTACCTCTCCCGCACAGCCCTCTACCGCCCCACCCCCGACCTCGGCTACGGCGTTCCCTCCCTCAAAGCCCACGCCGCACAACTCACTGTATGCCACCTACACAAAATCATGAACACCCCCGGCTACAAAGGCCACATGACCACAGCACATATTCACACCATCTCCACCACATGCACTCACTGGCCCACAGAATCCATCATGTCCCGCAACGCCTCCCCACCCACACTATATTGCCTAGTCCGGGCCCAGCGCGACGCAAGCACCATGTTCCACCACATCCCTCCACTCTCCCTCACCAACCCCATCGCCTTCACCCTCCGCGCCCACTTCGCCCACCAAGACAACACCCTCTTGGCCTCACTCCGCGACTAAGCCACCCACATCACCGACCCACACACTTACAAACAAGCATATTGCGACTTCACACCTCGCCGAAAACACACATCCCTCCTTCCCCGCCGCAACCCCCTTTGGCAAAACAACATCACCACTTGGTAACACGTCCTCCTCCGCGCCACCGACACCTCCATCCTTATCCATTCATGCAAATCCATATCCACACTCGAGGGTTCCACCACCTCACTCTTTGTCCCCATCCACCTCTTCGCCGCAGTCCTCACCGACCCCTTGACAATGTTCACAACCGCATGCCCACACACCTCACCACCAAACAAGCATCCCCCCCACCACCATCCACCCCTCTTGGATTTCTTTATTAACCCCCCACCTCCCCCGCTCCCCCACCACCCTCTCATCCGGCATCCGACAACCCCGCACCAAACCCCCCCCTCTCTTGGCCCCCACCACACACATCGAGGTGGAATACCTCTCACCTTTAGACCACCACTACCCTCCCTGCGACGTCGCACGTATAATTTCCAAACACAAATACACATAATACATGCAAACACAGTACATGGTGGAATAGGCCCCGGAACACCTCACGGAATGGGAAATCCAACTCCAAATCGACGGCGGCTTCCGCTCATGTCCTCCACCCCCACCTCGGTATGTCACCTCACCATCTCCCCCACCACGTGCTCTGTTTGTCATGACCCCCTACACACGGACCCCACCTCCACCTGTTGCACTTGCCCGCACGTTGCCTTCCATTCCCACTGCCGCCCCGCTCAGGGCCCCGTCCCGCGACAATCCAACTGGTGCGAACGCGGCAATCAACACGACCTCACTCGCCTACACGAGGTCCAGTGGGCCCCATGCCTACAACTCCATGACACCATCAGTGAGACCCCCTCCGGCCCCACCGCCCTCACCGCATTTAACTCAAGATTCGTCCCCTCCACAACACCGATACTACCCGACCAAGGACCCACCCCACGGACGCATCCCCTAATCACATTCAACCACGACCCCATCAACCCAGACCTCGAATGCTCCCCACCGGCACATTCAACGTACACACCCACTGTTGCAAGTAATACCTTCTAGTTATTAGTTGCAGATAGCTATTGTAAGCTATTCTAGATTTGATTAGTATATGTCTAGATCGGACATACCGATGAACTGTTTGATTTGGTACATAGCTGTCGCTAGGCTACATATCTCTCACTTATGTTGTCCTGACGCCACGCCTCGGGCTAGTTGTCTCTGCGAATGTCCCTTTTGCGTGATTGTGATTGTAACTACGTGTGCGTTAGTTACCTTCCATACTGATCGTGTGTGCACGGCTCAACAAGTTATGGGCCCCCGTCTCACGTCACTCATGCGCGACAATCTGGTTCGGCGAGTTGCGATCGCCACTCCTCCCGCAAAACGCAAGTTTATAGAGAAATGTAGTACTTTCATCTTGTAGTCGACTGCATCGCCAGTATAAAGCGCGTTTTAAAACCCACTTCCACCCCACGTAAGTTAGCTGCTCGAGGACGCCACCCAGCCACCCACACCGACGCACTCGTCGTGTGTGGACATGGTGCACACATGTCCAAGCTGGAGAAGGGGGGGGGGGCACTATCGGGTGAATACGCATACACCGGGTGCACGACAGCCCTAGTTTACTTAAATACATATATTTACTTAGCGACTTAGCCGCCAACGTAGCTCTCCATCTGACATGGCCGTGGCCTCGACTTGTGCCCCACAGTGGGTGGAGGATACAAAAAAGGTACTTTGAGACACCCCGGGGCTACATGCCGAGGGGTCGGGGGGCATTAGGCCGTCTCCTTGAAACCGCTGTTAGGCACAAGTCCCGCTAGTAGTCCTTACCGCTGCTTGTCGTCCTATTCGTTCTTTCGTCTGCCGCGATGGCACCAAAAACTCGTTCGGCCGACTCTCCTCTTGCCACGCCTGCTGATCCCCCTTACCCCACCTCTCAGCAGAGTTCGCTTGTTCATGAAATTGAACTTGAAATTGAAATTGTTTACAACATGTACCGTATGCGCCGGTTTACAACAATTACCGTATGCGCCGGTTGCTGTCTCTGGGCCCTCCCAACTAAGCCATATAGGAAACTCACAAGTCGGGGCTAGACCGTTAACCACCTAAATCCAACCTCTCCAAGGGTGTTCGGGGGTTTTACTCCCCCCCCGGGGAGTGTGCGATGCGAGGTGATGGCGGCGTGCAATTAGGGTCGTGTGTTAGAAATGCCATGAGGGGGGTTAGAACCCACGCCTCCCGGAACGGAGATGTACGCCTTATCCAAGTACCGCCCCAAAAGTCGGTACCCGATTGGAACATATTGTGTATATGAATTCCGCGCATCGTGCATACACTGCGACCACCTATGTGTGGAGGGCCAAGACTCCCCCGGAGTCCAGCGTACATATGTGTCCATTAGCAGCCCTACGGAGGGATATTAACATCGTGCGCAGGTGCAGTGTGCGGGGGCGCGGCGGGAGGTCGTGCGGGATTTGATGCGGTATGCAACTAGGAGATGATGCAGCCATTGAATAGTGTGCGTGTCGAGTCGTGCTTTGGAGATGAGTTTGTCACGGGGGTCGGTGCGGAGGGTGAGTAGAGAAGTGAAACTTGTGATGGTGGATGAGTGCGGTGTGCCCGTGCGGCTCATGACGATGGGGAGGATATCGACTTCGGTACCTGGCCAGTGGCTGCGGATGGCATTTGCTAGGGGTGTGTATTTGGCACGAATCAATTGGGCCGTTTGGGAGAGGTTGTGGTCCGTGCAGTACTTCCACTCCCCTATCTGAATCTTTTTAATTGATGAGTATCGGCGTCGACCGTTTGTGTGACCGACGAGTCGAGGTTCGAGGAGGCGGATGAAGTCGGGTTTGTGCGCCGGGGGTCGTAGCGCGGGGGGGAGAATCTCAGGGGGGGGATGGCGGGGCACAAGGTTAGGGAGTCGGGCGAGAGACCTTCGTTAGCGGCAACAAGGCGGGTGGGCATGTGGGTGGGGTGAGGGGGGGTGACAGTCAAGAGGGGTGTGGGCGGGTGTGGGGGAAGCGAATGATTTGATGGGTGTGTTACCGAAGTCTGCCGTGACTGTCTCCCAGGGGCCGCCGTTGTGGCGTTCCAAGAGGAAGAGTAGGAGTTGCAACGTGCTGTTGTGGCGGTCTTGTCTTAGGCCATACATGGTGGGGCAGTAACCGACCATGTGGCTGTTGCTAGTGAATTGGCCACACATAGGCAGCGAATGGTGAGGTTGTGTGTGGGGAGGCGGGTGTTGTGGACGCCCCACATGAATTCTTGTTTGTGGGTGAATTGGATGTTGGTGAGGGTTGTATGTTTTTGTGGAAACTCAAGTCGGCGCCGTCCTCTGCGGCGCGGGCGAGGAGGGCACCGTGTTTGGATGTATGTGAGAGGGGTGTGTGAGTGTGTTTGATGCTGTGGGTGTGAGCATCAGTTTTGAGGTTTGTGTATCTGTAGGGTATGGGTTCCCCTTGGGTTTGTGGGATGAGGCTGTATGGCCACGTCCAGTGGCCTATCGACACGTATGAGCCTATGGTGTATGTTGTGTCGGCTGGGTGTCCGTCTGCACCTTGGTTTGCGAGTGTGTTTGCGAGGTCGTTTCCTAGTGAGTGGTTGTGTGCCTTTATTTTGCCGAGGTGTGTGCGTATGCCTGCGGTGCAACGGGAGTTGAGGGTGTGTGTGATGGAGCTGAGCGTGTCACAGTGGATGCTGTGTCTGTAAGCGGATGGGCAGTGCAAGTAGCCTTGTATGAGGCGGAGGGAGCACGCACTATCTGGGAGGAGGTGGGTGTGACCCACTTGGAGGCCTATGTCTATGTCTGCTAGTTCAGCGCGGTTGATGGTGTGGGAGGGCGGGGTAGAGATCAACAGAATTTTGATGCGCGGGTGTCCGAGGCTGGGTGAGTGGCGGCTGCTCCGAGGGGGGAGTTGCCCCCTATGTATACGAAGTCCTGCCAGTTCCAAGCAAGATTTCCTCTAGTGGGGGAGTATGTTAGTTTCGTTCGTTGAGGGAAGGGATAAGAAAGAGGGTGTGTGGGATTGGGGGGGAGATGGTAGACGCCTGCTGAGTGGGGTGAGTACGTGTCTAAGAGGTGTGGAGGTGGGATGGTGATGGTGGGGTTGGAAAGGTGTGTGTCGTACATGGCCTCGAGGGTGTTATGGAGGGCGGTCATGGCTGCGTGCGAGGGTAAGGCGGAGAGTGCGAGGGGGTTGGCGACGAAGTAGATGTCGACCATCCAGCGTGTGCCGAATGGGGTGGGGGTGTGTTGGCCAGTGTGTTGGTCGGGGGTAAGAAGGTGTTTGCGTCGTTGGGAAGGGTGTAGAGGTGGTGGGTGTATGGAGAGGTGATGTATTTGGGGTGGCGGTATGGTGTGCGTTCCCATCGAGGGAGTATGAGGATGGTGGTGTGTGATGCGGTGGAGTGGGCGCTGGTGATTGCGTGTTCCATTGCGCGGCGCATGCATTCGTGGTCGTATTTCGGGCTGGCGATGTTGGTGCCGTGCCATGTGTGAGGTGCGTTACTGCCGCTAGATGAGAAGACTATGTCTTCTGGGTATAGTGAGTGGTAGGTGTGACAGTGGAGTGACTTGTTGAATGGGTCTGAATAGAGCTCGGTCTGGATGCGAAATGTGGTGCGGAGTGCTGTGAGTAGGTCCTCTCTAGTGGCCCATCTGTTGCGTGTGGTGGTGGCGGGTGTGGGTGAGTGGATTTCCGAACGGGAGACTAGGCCAGTGAGGAGTCGGTAGACCTCCTCTTCGAACGAGTGTTCCGTGAGGTCGGGGCGAAAGAGTTGGAACATGTGTCGTACGCGGGGGCCGTTGAGGGTAGTGACCGCTCGGGCGTCATGGGTGCAAAGGATGGTGGTGTCATGTAGTGTGGGGTGGGCGTGAATGGTAAATTTGCCGGTGGGGAGCATGTCAAGGTCGTGGTTGAATGTGATGAGGGGGTGCGTCCAAGGGGGGGGGGTCATGGTTCGGGTAGGGTGGGTGTTGTGGAGGGGACGAAGCCTAAGTTAAATGCGGTGAGAGCGGTGGGGCCGGAGAGGGTCTCACTGATGGTGTCGTGGAGTTGTAGGCAAGGGGCCCACTGGACCTCGTGGAGGCGGGTGAGGTCATGTTGTTGGCCGCGGTTGCACCAGTCGCATTGCCACGTGACGGGTCCCTGAGCGGGGCGGCATTGGGAATGGACGGCAAAGTACGGGCACGTGCATCATGTGGAGGTGGGGTATGTGTGTGGGGGTTCATGACAAATAGAGCAGGTGGTGGGGGAGGGGGTGGGGAGGCACACCGATGTGGGGGTGGAGGAGAGGAGGCGGAAGCCGTCATCGAGTTGGAGTTGGATGTCCCACTCCGTGAGGTGTTCCGGGGCCCATTCCACCATGTACTGTGTTTGGCCATATTCTGTGTCTTTGTGTTTTGAAAGGATGCGTGTGACGTCGTAGGGAGGGTAATGGTGGTCTGAAGGTGTGAGATATTCAGCCTCGAGCGAGGGGTGTGGATGCCGGATGACAGAGTGGTTGGGGGGCGGGGTAGGTGGGGGAGAGGAGGGGGAGGCATGAGGGGTGGATGGTGGTGGGTAGGGATGCGTGTTCGGGGTTGAGGTGTGCGATGTGGATTCGGTTGTGGACGGTGTCAAGGGGCTCGGTAAGGATAGCGGCGAGGAGGCGGATGGGGACTGAGAGTGAAGTGATGGACCCCGTGTGTGTGGAGATGGTTTTGCAGGATTTGAGGAGGAGGGAGGTTGAGGAGGCACGAAGGAGGACTTGCGGCCATGTGGTGATGTTGTGTTTCCAAAGGAGGGCGAGGCGGGGGAGGAGGGATGCGTGTGTTTTGCGGGGTCAGAATTCACAGCATGCTTGTTTGTAAGTGTGAGGGTCGGTGATGTGGGTGGCCATGTCTCGGAGTGAAGCGAGGGCTCGTTCATGCTCATGATACGCTCGCAATAGTCCTTGAGCAAATGGCGCTCATTAACGCTTTGGACGCGGAGACGGCCAACGCCGCACATGCCGTTGTAGTTGTTGTTGCCGACCCCACTGTCGCGCAACGCCGTCACGATGCGCACCGCGAACCGCCGCGTCACGAGCAGCCCGTGGACCTGCGCCCACCATCTCCACCATACCCCTTGCCTGATATACCCTTCCAACCCACTGACCTCTTTTCCCGGAGGCACCGCCGCATCACGTCCCCACCTCCTGTGGCCACCCGCACCCGTACGGCCCGCCGACTGCATTGGCCGGCCACTCTACCTTTCGTGGTGGGCCGCCTCTTCCCTTTCTTGACCGGTATTCCCCTCCAGCCCAGCGTGGTGCTCAGACTAGCCGTGGCGGCCGTCGCTTCACCATTGACCCGGTGGTCATCGGCCACGCTGCCTATGAAGCAACCGGCTTTGGTAAGGACGCCTTCAACCGGTCCATAAAGATGTCGGTCCCCACCATGGGGCCCACCACGGACTTCAAGCAGTGGAAGAGGAACTTCCTGAACTTCCTCTCCCTCAAGACAACGTACCTCATCCCCCAGTTGGCCATCCACGAGTCGGCTGGACGAGTAGGCACAACACTACGCCTACACACTGCTGCTCCATGCAGCCAGCGACAGCAAGCGCGCTGACCAAACAATGAAGTGTGTCTCACATGCACGTCCCGACTGCGCCACTGCAGCCACGGATATCCTTTGTGAACGCCTAGACTGCCGGTCCTTCGCTCGCTCTCTCTTCTTGCTGGATAACCTCATGCTCATGCAGCGCCTTGGTCAGTCCCTCATTGGCTATGTCTACTTCACGAGACATACGTTCGATGACTACAACGAGACATGTGAGCTGCTTGATGGTTCCGTGGCCATCCACCCCCACAACCTCGGCCTCTTCATGCTGCGTGGCACATCCATCACCGGCCCTTTCGGTCAGGCCAAACAATATGTCATTAACGCCTTCGACACCGACTACCTGCTCTTTGTTGATGAGGTCAAGGCCAACATCCTCCACCTAGCACACAACATGGACGAGGAAGCATGTGCTCCGGGCGCGCTAGCCCCCGGCACATCACCCCCTCCCATCTCTACGTTTGTCACAGTGGTCGAGGACACAACCCACGTGGCCCTCGTGGTGGTCGTGGCCTCCCCAACAAGTGCTGTGAGGTACTACTTTGGTTAGGCTAAGTTGGCAACCTTAGACTAATAGTAGAACCTAATCTCTGGATCTAGTTATACAACGTAGAGAGAATTAGTAAGATTGTCTTAGGAACAAGGTTTCTTACAATCTGGGTGTGGCGTAATTCTATTCTGTACCGGTCTCTTCCTCTACCAGTAAGTCCCCGTCTTAAATATCCACACCTCAGGTGTTCTAGAAACAGCCTTAGAACTTGTAGTTTGTGCTGTCTGCTAACTAAACCAAACTATTACTAGTGATACAGATTAACTGAGCTTACCTGTACCGTGTATCTAACCTTATCGCACAAGCTCTTAGAACTATCTAGAAAAGAACTATCTAGAAGAGATGCTGCTAGTAACTCTGTACTGTCGAGGGAAAATACGGCGATACAGTTGTACTGCCGTGATGACAATAAAAGAGTCACTGAATATCGCTAAGATACAGGTACCATTTAGAGGAAATAAATAATGTCAGATACTAGCACTTAGCTAAATGGCTACGATATGACACTCTCCCCTCCTTAAGCACCAGCGTCCTCGCTGTGCAGTACTCAAGGTCTTGGCTTCTTGGGGGTTCTTGTAGGCCAGCGATTGCGAAATCTGACAAAGTCAGGGGTGCCAGAAAATTCTCGATAAACATCTGTTCGAAGGAATTCGGAAAAGATGTTTAAGTGGTTGACTCCTCGCATGGGTTCCCAAGTGTCCTCGCTAGGTACGTTGAACGGTGCTGCCCAGCGGACCTTAAACAAAAGTCCCGTGCCATTGGAGTTAAAAGCCACGTCGAGTATTTTGTCGACTTCAAATCGCTTCGCATCGTGCACAATCGGAATTGGCTGCGCACTGTTGGCCTGTTCTGGTTCTGAATTCCATTTTTCCAGTAGACTGGCGTGTACAACATCGTGAATCCGTACTCCAGGGGGTAGCTTAAGCCGAAATGCAACCGGGGAAACTTCTTTCGTAATGAGAAACGGTCCAATGTAGCGGTCGCGTAGTTTAGAACATGGCTGTTGTACAAACCGTAGATTCGTCGCCTTGAGCTTAACCTTGTCGCCAACTGTAAAAGGTACTGGTAACCGGTGCCGATTTGTAGCGTCTTGCATGTGTGCATGGGCTGCTTTGACGCAGTCGTGGGAAAATCTGTGCATCTCGACCAGAATCTTCACTTGCTCCGGTAAAGTACGGCTAGGCTCGTTATCTTCAAATGTAGCCGTCGTTGGAGATGTCGGCTCGAATCCTAGCGTCGCCTTAAATGGAGACATAGTCGTTGACGTAGAAACCGCTGCGTTGATCGCGAACTCTACGTTGGTAAGGTGTTGAACCCAGTCGTCGTGCAAGGGGTGCACATAGCATCGTATGACTTGCTCCCATGTCTGGTTTACTCGTTCGGTTTGGCCATCTGTCTGGGGATGATAGCTCGTAGAGATATTAAGCTTGGTGCCAACAGCCCTAAATAGGGATTGCCAGAAGTCGCTCATAAACCGGGGATCTCGATCGGATATTAATTTCCGTGGTAAGCCAAAATGCCGGAAAACAGCGCGGTGCATAACTTGTTCCGCTGTAATCGTTTTCGTAATTGGCTCGACAATCTTCCGTTTCGTAAGCATACAGGCGAATACCACCACAGCATCATACCCATCGCACTCAGGAAGGTCCGTAATCAGGTCAAGCGATACATGCTCAAAGGGCCTGGTCGGTACCTCATGCGATTGAAGGAGTCCATAAGGCTTGTGTCGCGCTGCCTTGTTGCGTTGACAGGTAACACAGCTGCGTACATAGTGTTGTACTGTCCGCTTCATGTTAGGCCACCAAAACGTCCGGGTCACAGCTGCCAATAGTCGAATAATACCAGGGTGTCCCGCGGTCGGTGCGTCGTGTAGTTCGTACCGTACTCTTGTTCGCAATGTAGAGACGTTCGGAACATACAGTCTTGTCCCGTAGGCGTACAAGAGTCCATTAGATTGACGTACCAGCCAGGTAGGCAGAGATTTCCGGGTAAGCAGATATTTGTCCGAGTCATAAGCGCTTTTGATTTCCGCATGAAGTCCAGAGTCAGGATGTAACCGGGATTCCAGGGAAAAAATCTGCGCGTGTAACTCGCATTCTGCTTCGTCGTTGGTCCAATCGCGTAACAGTTGCAGCTTCTGTAATGAGTCCTTCAGGTTAGGTCGGCGAGACAGAGCGTCTGCATGGTTGACTGCTCCCTTCTTGTATACGATGTCCATCTGTCGCTGGTAAGGTGCTAAAACTTGAAGCCATCGCACCTGTCGAGTGGACAAATCGCGCTGCCGAAAGAAGTGTCGCAACGTGTCGTGGTCCGTAATTACTGTAAATCCCGCCGCGCCATCTAAGTAGCAACGGAATTTCAGTAGAGCGTCGCGAACTGCCAGTAGCTCTTGTTCGCGGACAAGATAGTGTACCTCATGCTTGTTCATCTTTCGAGCATGGTACGCAACAGGTTGTAATCCAATACCTTGGTCTTGTAATAGCACAGCTCCTACTGTAAATCCATAAGTATCTGTGTACAGTGTGTACCTTGCATTAGGAGAAGTGTCAAGAATTACTAGGAATGGTGCACGTACCATCGCGCCTTTAATTTGCTCGAATGTTGACTCAGCTTGAGGAGTCCAACGAAATTCCGGTGTCTTCTTGGTCAGGTCCGTTAATGGGGTTGCTAGGGTTGCGAATTGGTTGATAAACCTCCGGTAATATCCAGCAAGTCCCAGAAATCCACGTACTTCAATCACAGATTTCGGTCGGGGCCAATTCTGTACTGCCTCAACCTTGTCGGGGTCCATTCGGATATGTCCAGCTTCCACCACATGCCCAAGGAAATTGACGCTCGATCGTCCGAAGTAACACTTAGAGAGTTTGATATGCAACTGGTGTCGCTGCAGCTCTCGTAACACGAGACGAATATGCTCGAGGTGTTCGTCGGCCGTCTCACTGTAGATCAACACATCGTCCAAATATACCACGGAGAACTTGCCAAGATACGGGGCCAAAACTCGATTCATCATCGCTTGGAATCCAGCTGGGGCGTTACAAAGTCCAAAAGGTAGAACGCAGTAATCGAACAATCCGTAATGAGTTCGGAATGCTGTCTTATGTATGTCGCGCTCCTTGACTCGAACTTGATGATAGCCTTTATATAGGTCCAGCGTGCTGAAATAATGAGCCCCATATAGCGAGTCGAGTAATTCATCAATCCGGGGTAACGGTGTTCGGTCTTTCCCCGTAAGGTCATTGAGTTTCCGATAGTCTACGCACATGCGCATGGTACCATCCTTCTTGCGTACAAATAAAATCGGGGCACCGTACGGAGATTTAGACGGACGAATCCAGCCTTTTGCGAGTAAGTCTTGTAAATGTACCCGAACCTCCCGGAGTTCTACTGATGACATACGGTACGTTCGCTCCTTAGGTGGTTCATCGCACTCCAAATTAATTTCAAAGTCGCACTCGCGAATTGGCGGTAGACCGTCAGGCTCCTTGATGATGTCCGTAAACTCATTAAGGGAATCTCGTAACGAAGTCGTCCACTCAGGTTGTTGATCAGTATTGATGTCGTCGACCGCGTCTTGTACTTCTCGTAGTCCAATCACGAAGAGGTCTGCTGGTTGTTGCCTAAGCAGCTTTGCCATCGCATCCGCCTCCAAGTGATGTACTGCCACAGGTACGGTGTACTCGTCGCCAGACACCATAGCTTCGCCAATTTTACGGTCGCGAATCGTTTTAGTAGACCAATCTATATCCGGGTTGACGGCTTGTAACCAAGGTTGACCAAGGATGATGTCGAATTTATCCACCTCTGTCATAATTGCGTCCAGACGTATATCCAGGGTCCCTACTGTGAGCACTTCATTCCGTAGTCGCTGGCGAGTCGTAGTTGTACTATCATTTGCCAATTTTATCCGGTATTTCTCTCCAGTAATCGTCGGGATGTGATGCTCCCGTACCCACTCAGCCTTGCAGAAATTTTCCGAAGCGCCAGAGTCAACCAAAATACGGCATCGATGTCCGCGTAAGGTGCCTCCCAACACAAACAGGCTTGTTCCAGATTGGGTTGTGGATACATGTAGCGTCGCAGGAACATTGTCTTCTAGTCGGACGTTCTTGTTCATCCACCCGTCGATCGGTTTTCCAAAAGTCTCGTAACGAAGAGGGAATTGCTGATCTCCACGGACTAGATAACCCGTACGCCGTGCCGAAATTAATTCCTTCCAGGTAGCCCATACTGCCGAAGAAGTTGACGTAGCGTCCGGTATCGATCCGGGTCGAACGCGAGCGATATACACGTAGCGCTTATTTGTCCGGAAGACTCCGTCCCTAAAAGGCGTAAATTTGTTTCGCTCACCTTAAATCCAGTTGTCTCCGTAAGAGCTCGCACTGCTGTGCATTCCGGGGTCGCGTCTTCAATCTCCTTTTTGCCACCAGGAAACCATACCATGCCAGTGTCCTCTTTCGCTAGTAACACTCGTCGGCCATCGGTAACAAGAGTCGTCGAGTGAGTCCAGTAGGTCTTCGGGGGATTCTGTAGGTTCTGAGGCAGAAATCGAACTCGATCGGTGTCGTCGACGTAGACTTGCGTTGTCCATCTTGTCGGTCCAACATCTTGCCTTCTTCCTTCTATTCCATCGTTCGTAGGGGCAGGTAAACACATGTTCTTTCGCCGCCAGCTCGTCGACAAGTCGGAAATTTCGCAGCAGCTTGAACCATGGTTTTGCCCTCCATTTTGGAACCACTATAACCGCTCTCAGATGGGGATGAAGCAGTTTACTCCGCAAGTAGTGGCCCAAAAAATCTTCTAATTCATTAAATGGCGCATTTAGCCAAATTCTCCGGTACTTCTGTAAATCTCTCTCTTGAAATGGGCGCGCCGGGCAGCAAAAATCCTCCGCCACTTGAGAATTAAGGCCGTCATTATCGCTAGCTCCATCTAAGTCGAAAGGTCCGTAGGTCTGAGAGTACTTCAGGAAATACTCCATATTCATCATCCAGTCGCTAAAGTCCTTCCTCCTAAAGACTGGCCTCAATGTCGTTTGAGGTAACGGGTCTCGTACTTCTTCTGTTATGGTATCTTCCTGAGTCGCTGTAGGAGACGAAACCTCATCTTGCAGCTTGCCGCGAGCTGCCGACTCAGGTCTCACTTTCCCGGCCGGGATTTCTTCGTTCTGTCGTTCTTCTTGTTCTTTCTGTCTGGGCAGTCGATAGCTATGTGTCCCTTCTTGTGGCAAATGAAGCACTTGCCCTCCTTCTTAAATCTGTCGACCTCCTCTTTAGTGAGGCGTCTAATCTCGTACAACTCCCGCGGCTTTTCTCCGGTCGCGCCATGCGAATCTTCCTCCGACTCACTGTCGATCTCCTCCGTTGCCTATGAAAAGTCGTTGTCTTCTTCGATGACGTTCAGTCGGCCTGTCGAACGTTGGGTCGTCTCAATCTTGGTCTCCGCTGCCTCCGCTCGCAGAGCTGCTTGAATCGCCTCGTGTAGGGTCTTAGGGTTTTTCAGGGCAACCTCCTTATGAATCGAGGGTCTCAAACCGCGCTGGAAATCATGTACGTTATCTTCTTCATGACGGTGAGGAAGCTCCAATAATTGTTCTCGTTCTCCAAAAATAGTTTGCATACTTCAGGACCGTGGTTTTCTGTCGTGCTTTATCCAAATTCAATCTCGCTTGTTCCGCCGGTTTTCTTCCGCAGAATTCCTGAATTAAGGATTTCTCCATCTCAGAAACTCCGGAAAATCCTCCACCGACTTCATCTCCAGTCTGCGCAACTTGGGAGTACCACCACTTCGATAGTGGTCCTTCCAGAAAGCCAGATACCAAGTACACTCCTCTTTGCTCTTCAGGGTTAACGATGTGATACCGTAGATACCCTCGTGCATGTCGGAACCAGTTTCTCAGCTCGTCGATGTTAGTCGTAGCGATGCTCTTGATCTTGGCTGGTTTGACATCGTTTGGCATCATGCTTGGCATCTCTCGCGTCCTCTCCGATCTCAATTGTTCTCCTCGAAGAAAATTCTCCGTGTCTCGGCTTCTGTTCACTCGTCCTTCAAAATGTTTGAAACCGTTGTCGACGTGGTCACGCAGTTGAGATAGCTCAGTCGAAAAAGTGTCAACTCGGTTACTTAGTCGTTGTAGCATCTCGGTGACGTGTACCGACATAGGCTCCATCATGGGACTCGATCCTTCTCGCACTGTCTGTCTTCCACCATCTGTCGACGTCGGCTGTGTCGGCCCAGAAGGCGCCCCCTCTGGTCGACCATAAATTTCCTCTGGTAGTCTCTCTCCTGCTCGGTTAGACATCTTCGTCTCGTCTAGCTGTTCTGAGGCTCCGAAACCACGTGTGAGGTACTACTTTGGTTAGGCTAAGTTGGCAACCTTAGACTAATAGTAGAACCTAATCTCTGGATCTAATTATACAGCGTAGAGAGAATTAGTAAGATTGTCTTAGGAACAGGGTTTCTTACAATCTGGGTGTGGCGTAATTCTATTTTGTACCGGTCTCTTCCTCTACCAGTAAGTCCCCGTCTTAAATATCCACACCTCAGGTGTTCTAGAAACAGCCTTAGAACCTGTAGCTTGTGCTGTCTGCTAACTAAACCAAACTATTACTAGTGATACATATTAACTGAGCTTACTTGTACCGTGTATCTAACCTTATCGCACAAGCTCTTAGAACTATCTAGAAAAGAACTATCTAGAAGAGATACTGCTAGTAACTCTGTACTGTCGAGGGAAAATACGGCGATACAGTTGTACTGCCGTGATGACAATAAAAGAGTCACTGAATATCGCTAAGATACAGGTACCATTTAGGGGAAATAAATAATGTCAGATACTAGCACTTAGCTAAATGGCTAGGATATGACAAGTGCAGCACATGTGGCAGCCTGGACCACATATTGTCCTCTTTCACCGCCCCAGATGACGCCCTCCTAAAGTGGGCCCTTGCCACACGGAAGAGGATCATCCAAAAGCACGGCACCCCTGGTGGCTCTGCCTTTGCGCACGTAGCCCTGCTAAGCGACGTCACCGCCGACGACACTTACAGTCTGCCCACTCTCGAGGACTGCATAGATGAATATGATGACACCGAGGTGAGTGTCCCCTTCAACTCTGTCGCATTCTCATCTTCCTTCACACCGGGTCGTGACCTCTCACGGTTATGGGTAGTTGATTCAGCCTGCTCGATAAACTTGACCGCGTTTCGAGGTAATTTCGCTACGTTAACCTCCTCCGCTCCCTCTCGCGAGGGTGGGGTCGGCGTCGACGTCAAGGGCAGTGGCTCGGTGCGGATTTCTGCTCGGCTGGCATCTGCCCAGATCATTCACCGCACGGTCCATGCAATCCCCGACCTGTCGTCTCGCTCTGCTTAGCGCATCGGGAGACTCCTTAGTGTCAGTTGGATGCAATCCCATAGTGACTGTGAATTTCTTTTCCATACTGACTATGACAATGGCCTTCTCGTGGTGCCCACATGAATGGATGTGTTAGAACCGTCTGGCAACGGTCTCTACCTCCTGCCTCACCATCGAGAGCTACCCCCAAGCCCCTCACATGATAGCGCACCGTCACGGTTTCCGTGTTGCCCTCAATGCCTAGTGCGACCCACTACTGTGGCGCCGCCGGTTTGGACACCTTAGCATGCAAAGCCTACATGCCCAGCACACCCACGGTGTCCCAACTAGCCCAACATCAGCCTACTATGTAAAAATGTTTCTTGCGATTCATGCTTGCTCCACAAGGCCAGTGCTGCACCACGCAACACTACTGCTTGCGCGAAACCATCCCGTCCCCTTCTCAACATGTCCTCAGACCTTTGGGGTCCATTGATTGTCCCCTCCCCACATGGCCTCCGCTACTGCCTGCTCGTCATCGACCACCACAAACAATACATGTGGGTGCGGTTCCTTAAGACCAAAGACGACGCCTCCTCTGAGCTGGACATCAAACACTTGCATGCACGCCATCACTCTCATTCCGGCGGGTTCGTACCGGTCCTAAAGTTCGACTCGGACTCTATCTTTGAGTCTGCTGGCACATGCCAGATATGCGCTCGCCTGGGCGTCGGTGTGCAATTTTCTGCCCCCTATGCCCATCACATGCTCGGCAAAGCTGAACGACCTTGGCGCACCCTCCGGGACAATGCTTCTGCGATGCTCCATAGTAGGGCCGTCCCCAATTCCATGTGGTCGTGCGCTGCCAGCATTGTTGTGTACCTTCACAACCGCACTTACAGCCGCTCAGTCGGTCTCACCGGTGGCATTCCCCTCACCCTCCTTACGCCATCGGCGCGTGACGCGTCCAAGTTCCGCGTCTTCGGGTGCGCCGTCTTCGCCAAAGTGCCCGACAAGTTGCGTCGGAAACTCGGCGAAAAAGCATTTCGTGGCGTCAGCGTCGGCTATCCGACTGACGCCCCATAGTACCGCTTCTACAGCCCCGAGACTCGCCGCATCACCACTTCCGTCCATGTCGTATTCCAGGAAAACACCCCGGGCTTCGGCACGCGCCTCCCCATTGACTCGGTCATCACAGACCCCTCGAATGACGAGTCTCCTCTGGACACCTTCCCACCATCCCACCCTATCGACACCCCACTATCCGACTCCCAACCCCCTCTTACAACCCCCCGTCAAGCTCGACTCCGGTCGCACCCCCTCCGCTACGGGGTCCGACTATCCGCCAACACTTGTCACGGCGTGCTGTGACACTAATTAGGGCAAAGGGAAAGAGGATTTCTTCGAGCAACCCCACGTGCCCGACATGATCACTTGCCCTCCCCACAGGCATGCCGGCACATCACCTACTGCCGTCGCTCTCCTATCCGCCCGAGAGTGTGTGGAACCAAAATCGCACCGGGCTGCTCCGGACAGCGCCCATGCCCCCCAGTGGCAAGCCGCTATGCGGTAGGAGTACTCCTCCCTCATAAACAACGGCACGTGGGAACTCGTCGACCTTCCCATGACCGCGTGGTCGTTAACAACATGTGGATTTACAAAGTCAAGTCCGACACCGTTGGCGATGTTTTCCGCTTCAAAGCGCGGTTCACGGTTCGGCGCGGTTCGTCGAGGGTGCAGCCAACGCGATGGCCTCGATTACACAGAAACGTTCTTCCATGCGCGGTGGCCGACATGTTCACCAAGCCTCTACCATGACATGCACTGACAAGACACCGAAGTGCAATCCTTGGAGGAGAAGACCCAATGCAACGCTTTCACCCGTAGCTACCTTTAGGGAGAGTGTTGTAAGTAATACCTTCTAGTTATTAGTCGCAGATTGCTACTGTAAGCTATTCTAGATATGATTAGTACATGTCTAGATCGGACACACCGATAAAGTGTTTGATTCGGTAGAGAGCTGTCGCTAGGCTACAACTCTCTCACTTATGTTGTCCCGACACCACGCCTTGGGCTAGTTGTCTCTGTGACTGTCCCTTTTGCGTGACTGTGACTGGAACTACGTGTGCGTTAGTTACCTTCCATACTGATCGTGTGTGCACGGTTTAACACACACCCCACCCTCCATGACACTACCATCCTCTGCACCCCCGACGGCCGCGCCTTCACAGCCCTCTCCTGCCCCCGCATCCGGCACCTATTCCAACTCTTCAGCCGTGACCTCACACACAGCTTGTTCGAAGAAGAGGTCTATCACCTCATCACTCGCCTAGGTTCCCGCTCGAAAATGCACTCACCCATACCCGCCACCACCACACGCAACAGATGGGCCACTAGAGAGGACCTACTCACACCACTCCGGAGCACATTCCACATCTAGACGGAACTCTACTCAGACCTCCTCAACAAATCTTACACCCTCACACTTACCACTCCCTCTACCCTTAAGACACAGTCTTCTCATTCAGCGGCAACAAAGCACCACACACCTGGCACGGCACCAACATCGCCAGCCCGGAATACGACCACGAATGCATGCGCCGCGCTATCGAACATGCAATCACTAGCGCCCACTCCAACACACACTCACCCTGCGCCACCATCCTCATTCTTCCCCAATGGGTCCACACAGCTTATCGACATTATAAATACATAAACTCTCCATACACCCACCACCTCTAGACCCTTCCCAACGACGCAAACACCTTCCTACCCCCCGACCAACACACATGCAACCCCACCCCCACCCCATTCGGCACACGCTGGATGGTCGACATCGACCTCGTCGTCAACCCCCTCGCACGTTCCGCCCTACCCTCACACACAGCCATGACCGCCTCCACAACACATTCGAATCCATTTACAATGCACACCTCCCCAACCCCACCATCACCATCCCACCCCCGCACCTCTTCGACACTTACTCACCACACTCCGCAGGTATCTACCATCTCCCCCCCAATCCTAGTCACCCCATATCTTACCCCCCTCCGGAGCGCACGACACTAACATACCCCCCCACCACTGGAGAAATTGCTAGGAATTGACAGAACTTCGTATACACATACGGCTCCAAGAAAGGAGGCCCCACCCCCCTTGGAGCGGCCGCCACTCGACCAACGGACACAAGCATCGAAATTCTGGTGACCTCCACCCCTCCCTCACATACCATCAACCGCGCGGAACTCGCGGGCATGGATATAGGCCTCCAACTCGGCCATACCCACCTACTTACAGACAATGCGTGCTCCCTCAGCCTAATACAAGGCTACATGAACTACCCATCCGCTTACCGTCACAACAATCACCGTCACACGCTCCTCTCCATCACACACACGAGTCAGGCATCCGCACACACTTCGGCAAAATCAAAGCACACAACCACTCATTAGGCAACGACCTCGCAGACACACTCGCTAAACAACAAGGTGCGGACGGACATCCACCCGACACAACATACACCACATGTTCAAAGGTATCGATAGGCCACTGGACTTGGCCATACATCCTCATACAACAAACCCTAGGGGAACCCATACTCTATAGATACACCAACCTCAAAACATACGCACACACATACAGCACCAAGCACACACACACACACACACACACACACACACACACACACACACACACACACACAAACCAATAACACGGTGCCTCGCCCTCGCCCGCGCCGCGGAGGACGGAGCCGACTTCACATTCCACAAAAAACACACAACACTCACCCATATCCAATTCACTCACAAGCAAGAATTCATGTGGGGCGTACACAACACCCGCCTCCTCATCCACAACCCCACCATGCGTTGCCCCATGAGGGGCCAATTCACCATCAACGGCCACATGGCCGGTAACTGCCCCACCATGTCTGGCCTAAGACATGACCGCCACAACGGCGCGCTACAACTCCTCTCCCTCATGGAACGCCACAACGGAGGCCGATGGGAGACCATCACCACAGACTTTGGTAACAAACCCATCAAATCATTCACATCCCCCGCACCCACCCATACCCCTCTCGCTTGTCACCCCCTTCACCCCACCCACATGCCCACCCGCCTTGTTGTTGCTGACGAAGGCCTCTCGCCCGACTCCCTAACCTCATGCCCTGCCATCCTCCCCACCGAGATTCCCCCCCCCCCCCCCCCCCCCCCCCCCCCCCCCCCCCCCCTCCCGCGCGCTGAGACCCCCGGCACACAAACCCGATTTTATCCGCCTCCTTGAACGTCGATACGTCGGTCACACAAACGGTCGCCTATGATACTCCTCGATAAAAACGATTTAGATAGGGGAATGGAAGTACTGCACGGACCACAACCTATCCCACACATCTCAAATGATTCGCGCCAAATACGCCCCCCTTACCAACGCTACCCGCCAACATTGGCCATGTAGCGAAGTCGACATCCTTCCCCTCGTCCTGAGTCGCACGGGTACACCGCTCTCATCCACCATCACAAGTCTCACCTCTCTTCTCACCCTACGCATTGACCCTCTTGACAAACTCATCTCAAAAGCACGACTCGACACATCACGCATAATCGCACAACTCCACACGCACAATGTCCAATGGCTACACCATCTCCTATTTGTCTACCGCATCAAGTCCCGCACGACCTCTCGCCGCGCCCCTGGACACTTCACCTACACACGCCCCTAATTGCACGCTGCCCCCACCACTTACATAACACTCCCCGGGGGGGGAGGAAAAACCCCCACCACCCTTTGGAGAGGTTGGACTTAGGCGGATAACGGTCTAACCTTGACTTGTAAGTTTCCTGAATGACATTGTTGGGAGGGCCCAGAGACAGCAGCCGGCTCATAAATACGGTACATTTTGTAAACAGTTTCAATTTCCATTGCTCTTATCCCGCCCCTCTCATCATGGCTAGCAAGAAATAGGACGCAGCATAGGCGCCCCGCTGCTCAAGTACCGGTACCGTAAGCTGTTGACGGAAGTTATGAACTCGTTGACAGCTCAAACAGTACTGCTACTCGCACCCTTGTCGCCGGGGCTGAAGCATGACTTGTCTTCCTAGTTGTCCATTTCGAGCCCTGCCCTCGATCGCCAGCTTATCCTTGTTGCTGATCGTGGGCTCGATCAACACCCCGATAAGGGCCAGTGCAGCTCCCTTATCAAGTACTTCAACGTCCGGGGCCGGCCGCGCGGACGAGTTTGAGCACCTCCCTCCGGAGCAGCTCATACATGCTTTCTATTATCTATGGTCTGTGCCGCCAGCAGTAGCACCTGCCCAATAACGACCCTGTCGCAACCTATCAGCTGTACACATATGCCTGCGTCGACTTCTTGTTGAAGTACACTTGTGATTCGATTTTCGTCTATATAGCCGCCCCGCCGGTCGGCTTGCTAGCCTGTGTCCCACTGCCCACTGTCTGCAAGTCCTGTGCGCTAGTATCTAATGCGACAGGGGACGCCTCCTGTGCCACATCAGGTATGGAACTCCTGAAGTGGACGGAGCCTACACGCACTGGAACCATGAGGTGCGGCACTTCTAAGCGCGGCGAAACGATCCGCCGAATTACGACCGATACGCGGGAATGTGCCCGACGTAATCTACTTCTTGCCTTTTTTGCCGTGCGCGTTAGGCTTCGGCTGACTTGCTCCCAGAATATCGGTAAAAATGCATTCTGATGGCGCGTAGCACTACGATAGCAGTGTATGTACTATGTAGCGGGTCTGCGGAGGCAGGTGGCCGCACTTAAAGCTCGGCTGAACTACGTACGGATGTGGTTTGTTGATTTTGGGCTACTGGCGCAGGTGCTTCCGCACTGGAACGAGGAGACAAGGAAGCGGTTCCTCCACGGTGGGCGCCTTATTGGATTAACGCCCACTGCTCCTCCTACCTGCACACACACACACACACACACACACACACACACACACACACACACACACACACACACACACAAACGCACACGCACGCACACACACACACACACACACACACACCCACACACACCCACACACACACAAACGCAGACGCAGACGCACATACACACACACAAACAAACGCACAGACAGAGTACATATTTGCGTTTTTTGGGGGCTTCAGCTGAAGCTTGGCCAAATGCTCCTCTCACCTGCACGATTCACATAGCCCCCAAGTTTAATCTGGACACTTTCAGGTTATGTGATCATAATTGCAAAACCGAAAAGAAATCTAAATGTGCAAAAAAAAAATCTTTAATTTCACAATGTTCTGTATTTTTGCATTGCTGGCGTGTAGGGGTGCGGTTCGAGCCCCCGGGAGAAATCCACGCCCCCTTCTTTCCCTCTCGTGGGCCTTATTCCTCTTCCTCCCCAGCCCTGCTGCGCTCCCACATGGCGGAGCTGCGCGACCAGGCAGGCGTGGGGGTGGTCGCGCTGTCGTGGTGGGGGCCGCTTTGGCGCAAGGGCAGCAGCGACACGCAGGGGGTGCAGACGGATGCGGTGCTGCCTATGGCGCTGGACGCTGCGGCCGCGGAGGGAGTAAAAGTGGTCTTTCACCTGGAGCCCTACCCGGGTACGTATGATCCTCCGCCGCTGAAGTAGCAATGGCGTTCCAATACAGCCTCGCATCATAAGAGAATGATGCCAAACAAGGAATAATGTTGTATTGCTTTATCTGATCTAATTAACCTCAGTTGATGTTAGTAGAGGTGATGTGGCATTTTTTCAAATCCACGTCAATCCACGTCCATGTTTGATTGCGCATCCTACTGTACTAACTTGATTGGAGGCAGAGGTGTGTGTGTGTGTGTGTGTGTGTGTGTGTGTGTGTGTGTGTGTGTGTGTGTGTGTGTGTGTGTGTGTATGGTCAGTGTTGCGTTTTTCGGTGTGAATGTGTCTGAACGAGTGCGCGTGTGTGTGTGTTGAGCGTTTGCGTTGAGCGTTTGTATATGTGCAGGCGTGCGTGTGGATGTGTTTATGTGTGTGAGGGGGGGGGGTGAAGGTTATGTAGGGGGAGGTGGGGGTGGTGAGTGATTGAAGGGGGGGCTGGTGGATGTGTGTATGTGTGTGTGTGTGTGTGTGTGTGTGTGTGTGTGTGTGTGTGTGTGTGTGTGTGTGTGTGTGTTGAGCGTTTGTATATGTGCAGGCGTGCGTGTGGATGTGTTTATGTGTGTGAGGGGGGGGTTGAAGGTTATGTAGGGGGAGGTGGGGGTGGTGAGTGATTGAAAGGGGGGGTTGGTGGATGTGTGTATGTGTATATGTGTGTGTGTGTGTGTGTGTGTGTGCGTTTGTGTTGAGTGTTTGTATATGTGCAGGCGTGCGTGTGGATGTGTGTATGTGTGTGAGGGGGGGGTGAAGGTTATGAAGGGGGAGGTGGGGGTGGTGAGTGATTGAAGGGGGGGGTTGGTGGATGTGTGTATGTGTGTGTGTGTGTGTGTGTGTGTGTGTGTGTGTGTGTGTGTGTGTGTTGAGCGTTTGTATATGTGCAGGCGTGCGTGTGGATGTGTTTATGTGTGTGAGGGGGGGGGGGTGAAGGTAATGTAGGGGGAGGTGGGGGTGGTGAGTGATTGAAAGGGGGGGTTGGTGGATGTGTGTATGTGTATATGTGTGTGTGTGTGTGCGTTTGTGTTGAGTGTTTGTAGATGTGCAGGCGTGCGTGTGGATGTGTGTATGTGTGTGAGGGGGGGGGTGAAGGTTATGAAGGGGGAGGTGGGGGTGGTGAGTGATTGAAGGGGGGGGGGGGTTGGTGGATGTGTGTATGTGTATATGTGTGTGTGTGTGTGTGTGTGTGTGTGTGTGAAAGTTATGAAGGGAGGGGGGATGGTGGCTGTTTTGGCTTGTTCTGGGGCTCGGTTACTGGGCTCGAGTTTTTTAGGGGTTCTGTGGTGAGTTGTAGTTATGCAGGGGGGGTGTGTAGGTGCTTAGTGAGTGAGTGAGTGGCGAGTGGATGGATTGTTTTTGGTGCTTCACCCCTTTTCCTGCTGAGTGGGCGGCTGGACAATGGGAGAAGTGGTGGAACAGGAGAGGATGAGTTAGACAGGGGGATAGACACCGCTCTTCATAAAATCAGCCATTTGCGCCTAGATTTCCCGCTTTTATGTGCTTTTGTTTGTTTGTTTGTTTGTTTGTTTGTTTGTTTGTTTGTTTGTTTGTTTGTTTGTTTGTTTGTTTGTTTGTTTGTTTGTTTGTTTGTTTGTTTGTTGATAGAAAATGTGTGTGTATGATTGTCTTTCTATTTTTCCGTTCAAAGGGTGGATATATTCCTCAGTCACATTCAGTTCAGCAATGTTTATCCTATTGTACGATGATGTTGATGACAGGGCGCAGTGCGGATAGTGTGAAAGAAGACCTATTGGATCTATTGTCACGGTTTGGCAGCCACCCCGCACTGCTGCGGGCTAAAGGCGACCGCCCCGTGTTCTACGTATACGACTCTTACCATATCCCGCCGAGGGAGTGGGCACGGCTGCTGCTGCCGGACGGCTCTGATTCCTTACGAGGTGGCCCCGCAGATGGCGTGTTTCTCGGTCTCTGGCTCAATCGCAATGACGGAAAGCAGCACATCCTGCCAGGGTGCGTAGCCCCTAGCCTCCCTCTTTCCCCCGGTAGAGTGTAAATGTTGTATTGGGTGAACCAGTGGATGAACGAAATCGGGATGAACGGATGAAAGGATGGATTAAGGGGAAGCGAGTGATGGGGTGGGTTAGTTGATATTGAATGAGTGACTGGATGAATGAGTGTATGAGCGGACGGATTAATGACATATGAATGACCTGGTTGATGACAGACTGGGTCAGATCCTGGATGAGTGAATGTAGGAATGGGTGGATGAATGTAGGTGAAATTCAGCTCGCATTATAACGCGCATTAAATTGAAATGGCGATTTGTAACAGTGGAAGGGAAACCACGCCGCAGTAGAAGAATGCTCTATGCTGGTTTGGTCGACCGGCAATCGTTTTATTATCTGATTGCTGCAAACAGCAGCTGCTTTCATGGCAGATTGTCATGGCACGCGGGGCGAGTCATGCTTGTCCCTTGCACTTGGTTCATTGCTCATACAGAGGGTTTGATGGCTTCTACACCTACTTTGCCAGCGAGGCGGTTTCCTACGGAGCCAACCCGACCAATTGGCCACAATTGAAACGGTATTCCTTTTCACCCCCAACCTAACAGTTATCCATCCCATCGAAATTATATACATTGCCAATCTGCTCGTAGCCCTGCGTCGCATGACCCCCCTGCTGTCAATGATGCCTCACAAGTTTAGGCTATGACATGTAAGTAGTGTGTTTTGGTTAGGTGCCGAAAACGTTCAATATATAGGGTACTTTTTGCAGTTCCCATCCTTGGCCTACGCTACCTATGTTTGGGTTTAGGGTTTTATACTTTTCCGGTTTCATGATTTAGATTTGGGGCCTTTGAAAACCTACCTCGACAGTGCTTGTTGACAGTACTTTGTAGTGCACGCGAGGCCATCCACTTTTCAAAATAATGGGGGGCTCGGAAGAAAGGGGGGCGGGGGGCACCCAAAACACATGGTTGAAATGTAACGGCCTTTTGTGATTCGCAACCATGTTAGCGCGGTAACAAACTAACAATATCTAATAAGTAAGTCCATTCAGGCGAAAAACGTAGCCAATTTAATTGATGATGTACGTGGATTCCTGACTACGTATGTTTTCCGTCGCCTCGTATTGCATACCCGATCAGCCACCGGTTCACGTTTTCTCGCTGCTTGTATCAAACCCGACTACGATGAAATCGTTACGATGAATTGATTGTTGCGAAATAGCTGTTGACGCAGTGACTATTAGACCGGCTTGTTGGCTTGTCATAGACCGAGAACAATTTGCAAACGTGTGCTATGTTGCCAATGTCATCAGGTGGGCGGAGCAGCACGGGAAGCTGTTTGTGGCAAGCGTTGGGCCGGGATATAACGACAGCAAGATCCGTCCATGGAATGCAGGCGCTACGCGCGACCGAGAGCGTGGTACACGCTACGCGAGATGGTGGGGCGCTGCACTCGACAGCCGGGCGGTAGCGGTGTCCATCACCAGCTTTAACGAGTATCGCCCTTACCCACGTTTTCTTTGCCTTACTTTATCGCCTCGTCGCCCTCGTCATTGTGAGTCGATGATTTGCGTGTGTTTTGCAGCTGTTAGTACGTTGCTTATAATTCCCGTGTGTCGATGGTTGTGTAAAGGTGGGGGGAGGGGACGCAGATTGAGCCGTCGGTGGACTATTTGAACCCGAAAGGTCGGCGTGATGAAGGGATGTACATGCGGATCACCAAGGAGTGGGTCGCTCGGTTCGCGGAGCGTCGGGCTGCCTATGTTGACAGACAGTCGGCGTCCTCTCCAAGCGCGGGGCTTGACGATAATGGCAGCAAACACCGCTCCTCCCGACCTGAGGAGCTTTAGAGGGTGAGTGGAGCAGAATGGAGTGACATTCAGTCACTCAGGTGGAAAAACACCACCCATCTGCCAAGTAGAGGGAGTCCATGATAGGAGCTATTGTCGATGATTGACAAGTATTCAGGGTGCCCGTGTGTCAACGAGGAGTCGGCAGTCAGCAGTCTGGGGCTCAAATTGTTTTATAAGTTTCGTGCAGGTCTGAACACCCGACGGTGTTCAGACGCTTGACAACACACTGGAAACTTGATTCCAGATCGATACCTCATGTTTTTATTTGTTGGCATGTCTTGTTCTGTGACGCTACCCGTGTATGAATGTCGCATAGTGTATGTGTGTGTGTGTGTGTGTGTGTGTGTGTGTGTGTGTGTGTGTGTGTGTGTGTGTGTGTGTGTGATATGCCACCCGTGCGTCGAGTTTAGGGGGCTATTGTGACTATATTGTACATGACTGGACAATTAGAGTGACTGACACCTCTTTCTTTTTGGCATGCATGACCTATTTATCTGTTGTGGTGTATTATTGTTCCTAGCGGTATCTCACCAAAGCCCTACGCAAATGAGCACAAATTTCGAAGTATGTAAATGAGTATGACGGGATTAGCTTTAATTAACCGGCATAAATACGATCGCAACACCGCTGCGCCGATTGGTGATAGCTGCACCATCGTAGTGGTGGAAATTTGTCTGTCATACTCTCCGTATACCATCAAATGCCAATTCTGCATCCATGCCAAACTGTGAGTAAAAATGATGACCTGATATTCCTTATATTTCTCCGAGTCGATTGGGTTTCCAACATATGGGCGACAGTTAGAAGTAAGGACGCAATCGCGTAGATGCACTGGCATGGATTATGTAGAGGTACTTGTGTCTTTTTCTCATTGCCCGTGCATACCATCAGCCAACACACACACACACACACACACACACACACACACAAACACACACACACACACACACAGTCAAATGAAAATATATAATATCAATATTGGCGAAATAGATATAGATAACATCGGCTTCTACAGCACATTACGTCATCAATTTATTGGTATGTCTGATCTTCCCAGCAACGTGTCTGCATATATGTTTATTTGAGTCATACATTGCATTGCTTGGTGAGCAATTCAGTGCCGCTGCCCTTAAAATGATCGCCGAAAAGTTCATCTCCTGGAGTTCACTCTTCTTAAACCACCGACACTATCAATGGTGAAGTTTGGCCGAAGTTAACGAAAAAACCAGGTCAAGCTCCAAAAGATATACCTAGAATTTGGAGGAACACTAAAAACCAGCACGCCGCTCGTTGGAAAGGCCCTCACGAGGGTGTGACAGCGAGCCTGCGCCCCAAGTGCAGCATGCTAATATGCAATTTCTTCATCCTAGAACTAAATTGTATGGTGAATTCAATTGTGCTGTTGAGCAAACGGGGAGGTTGTGGTCTTATCGTATTAATGACATGCGTTTCATTGTGCTTGTCAAAATACTGCCACTGTCTAATCAAGCTGGTGGACGATGATTCATTGACATCTTAAATCGGTAACCGGTAATCGGTTTAGCTGGTTGTCGTTGAGTTTTTGGCAGTACGGACCATATACCAGAAACTCTATCAAGCCCGGCCCGGTAATGAGTAGGCACGATGATACATCTGAGTACAACAAGGTGGGAATGAAAATTTCGGCGGGCTCTGGCAATTAAACCTCTACGATATTCCACGGGACCGAAGCCAGCCATGCGTGCTTGCAATACGCTGCTGCGGTGGAGAGAGGAGCAGCGGCAACGTAAATCTCCTTATTTTTCATTTGTGACAGTGCGTGCATTTCATTTAGTAGCGTTGATACTATGGCGACTGTCGATACTTTTTTCGATCACTCCCTATAAATAATTGCAGCGATACCGGTATTCTCTGAATCATGCATGTGACCTCCTGCCGTCAGCCAAACGTCCCAGAGCCCAGAACTTGTCACCGCGCTGTGTAAATGCTATCATCGGCATGAGAGTGAAATATTACGTCCATCATCCATTTTCAGATCTCATCTTTCGCAAACTTCATCTAATAAGAACCGGCCTTAAACTTTCAGACCAATCATACAAGCGAATCTGAATAGTCTTTCCCATCGTCCCTGTACAGGTACCTGTACTAAGTAAATATTTTTTCCCCTGTAGTAGATTATTTCTTGTCCTGTACCGGGTACATCATGCCGGTACCGGGTACATCATACTGCCTGTACTTGTGCACTTCGTATGGGTACGGGTACCTTGAACTCTGGGAGATACGACGAACCAGTAGTGGGATAATTAAAAAGCAACAAACAATACATTCATACGCGAGTATACAAGGCCGCGGCCCCTGAGCCCTTTCCTGACCTGCTCCCGGTTTGATAACCGAAGTCTTATTTATTCCACGCGCGTCACTCCATCCCTGCCACCCCTTCACCCTGTCACTTTCCGACAAGCATCTGGCCCACCTTCACCGGCTCACGTCTAGGTGAGAACCGGCATATTTGTAGTGCTATGAATTCTCACGGTGTATTGCGTTGTGTCGAAACTATACGCCGCGCTTCGGCGGACACACCGTGTCATCAACAGCAGGCCGATCCCACAATGTTAAAGTTGACCAGACTCCATGACAATAAAACAAAAAACTTGACAGCTCTACCAGAGCGTGCAACCCTGTGCACGCCGACCAAACCTACCATACTACTGCGCCCCGTTCATATGAGTACGTGCTTTACTACTGAAATCGGCTGCGTGTGCGGCTTTGTCGTGAGTGGTGATGACATGCCCGCCCGCGCAGTCATCAGCAGACACAATAAGCCGATACAACAGAGACAAGCTGTCGCGCTAACAATTGACAAGTTCGTGATAAAGTCGACGTTCCTACGTTAAGTTACGCAGTGGCTTCTTATAGACCATACATGATATTCCAATATGTATAGTAGTGGTTGTCGTGCGCGTGCTACTGCCTGGCCTGGCAGTGTAGTCATCGCCGGGAACGAAATTTGTTGAGTAAAAAGAATATGCAGATTAACCTCGTCAGCATCCCATATTTCGCTTTCGGGCCCGCGCTTACCTCCAAAAGAGTTATATCCACCGTCTCAATCCTCCGTGGCGTGTAGAACCTTGTGCAAGCGTCTTAAAAGCTGCATATTTATTGATTCTTAACGGTATAACGAATGGCCATTGTGCTAGCTTCTGCTTCATCAGCGATAAAATGCAATAAATAGACTCTGCTATCTATATGTCGTAACACCGCAGTTGCAGCGCATGCTCATTATTGGCTCATCTGTACTGGTAGCAGTGTTGACTCTTTCTATTTGTAATTGTTCGCGGGCGCGCTGCCAGGTTGAGTACTACAGCAGCAGCGGGACAAGTGCTCAAGCAGTTTGTCAAACAATCTATATCGAGAACGAGAGAACCACATTATACGACTAGCAAACCGCTACCACTGTATAGTGAGGGCGAGCGTGTGGCGTCAGGACATCCCAAGCAAGCAAGTCAAAGATCATTGCTCTGATCCCTCGCGCGCGGCACTGCAAGAATGCTGTCTTATAAGAATACAGCAGACGACGAAATGACGCATCAACGTCTTGACACCGACAATAGTGACGTGGCAACCCCAGCAGTACCGAAGGTCGTGCTCCTGATGTATCCCCCGCCGTCTTTGCGTAATAAAAGTAAGCAGCCGCGCCCCCCGTTTCGCCGTCTGCTGCTCATCCCTGGCAGAACATAAAAATATACAGATAGCTTCTCGCGCGATATATAGCTGCTCGCTTCTCTCCATTCATCATTATTCAAATTTGCTCCGTATCTAAGTTGGACATACATGCAGCAAGCCATACTATTGATTGCTTGGACAGTTTGCTGTTATTTTTATAGCCTGAATGCATGCATGCATATACGTATGCGATTAATTTGCCATTTGCGAGGCCATCAGCACATGCAGCATCAATAACCTATCTAACGTGTGTTCGACCTGTGTCTACCGCGCCGCGCGCGCTTTACCTCGATCGGCGACTCCTGCTTGCTTGTCAGATGTGTTTTTGGTCTGCTGATGAAAAGGGAGATCGGATACTGAACTAGATACCGCCACTGATAGATAGGGCTGATAGATAGTTGAGTGTTATATGAATGATGATGCTACAGCTGCGGCTACTAGAGCAACCAAAACAGCGACAGCAATAACAATCATTGAGCGACGCAGTGGTATTGTGATGCAGATAACCAATGAACTGTTCGTTGCTGTGAGGTCATAATAAAGAGAGTGCTGGTGGTTGATGGTGCTTATATACGGTTTTGCGCGCGCGATGACAGCCCTCCTCCCAACAATCAGTACTGTACGCACGATTGTGTGGTGTCGTATGTACTATCGTGCTATGTTTTCGCGCCATCAAGAGGAGATCTCGATTATTGGATGAGCTGTTAGTTTTGGACGAACTTTTGGAATAAAGGAAGCTGAGAAATCCCTTACATGCAAATGGTAACTACAACTTTGATTGATATATGTCGTTCCTTTAGTCGATCGCGATAACATTAAAATCGCATCAAGCAATTTGAAGCAATCATTTTATTGAGCTGTTAGTTTGCACCGTGCATGCAACTTATTCGAAATTGTTTCGACCATTTCCTATTGCCAGTCAGAAGTATTATAACGATTTTCAGATGCCGCGCTTATTTTGCTGCCTTGGTTATCTAGATTGTTATATACATTGTAATAGTATGGCGTTAGTAGCACTAGTATCACGGCTACCAAGAAAGCGTAGCACGGCTGCCAAGAAAGCGATGTTGATATGTCATTTGCATCAACATAAATTTTCGATCGCTAGACCGGTCGTTTTCCTAAGTCTAAGGCCGATCCGTGCTACCTACCTTGTTATCCAATCTTTACGACTGCTTCTCTTGTTGATATCAGTCATACCCGCTCAACTGAAGGCAATTACTTATATGCGACATATTCATAATGCGTACAAGCGCATGCTTGCATTGATTCCAAACTGCGAGCTCGCGCTTACAATACATGTTCAAACCAGAGTGAAATGTTCGCAGATCAACGTAAATATTGACAACTAATGTCCATCGATTTTATGTGCTTGCTGCAGACGAAAATGCCCCCGAAGAGACAGCTCCAACTTCACTTGCTTCTGACGACAAGTCTGCCAAGTATTGCCATGTTGTGGCACCAACAAAAGCAGCGTCGCCGAGCACAGTTCAGCCCCTGTATGTGCCTTCCGATGCTCGCAGCGGCTCACAGTCACAACCGGTCAAAGGGAAACAGCCTCATTCAGAAGACCGTATCGGTGGGCCGACCCCTCGCGGGGTGCTGCTCCGTGTGCTTGCAGACGTCAACATCCAGCGTGGCACGAAAGTCAGCCAGCAGTTGCCCCTACATGTCACTTGGACGCACTGCAGGCAGTGCCTGACGGAACAGTTCACGCCACGTCTGGAGTTCTTTTCGCCGAAGGACGACGCGGCTGCAGTTCTTCAAAACGCAATTCAGATGTACACAGGAGCCCATGTTGCGCTAAGGGATGTGGCCAGCCATGGCAAGCACATGAATACTGCTGGGAAGGGGAGTGCGGAGACGCATCTATTCTTTTTGCCCAAGGGAGAAAACAGCCTTGGATACAGGTGCACAGCGCACTTCAGATCACTGCTGAAGGGAAAACCTTGGCCTCCGCAGCTGCCGCCGACCACGGTAGCTGACCGTGTGGCTGTCAACACGAGGGCCGCTTTTGTGCTGAAGGCGCTAGATGAGCATGAGTTTATATACAGCAAGGCTTCCTTCAAGGCCGTCGAGGAGGTCAGGAGGGGGCGCAAAAAGGCGGGGCGCGATCATCCGAAGAGCAATGCTGCTGACTGTCAGCATAATGCTGCCGGTGCTTGTGCTGGTGGGCATCCCGAACTTGCTGGTCCTCGCCTATTTGGTAGTGGCCATCAACACAATTCACCGTCTCCTGCGGCATCTGGGGTCCGCAAGCAACTTTCAGAGGAAGTTGACACCAGGGTCCGCAGCAACAACATCACTGGCACGGTGGATGCAACTCCATGTGCTGTTGTGCCTAGGCAGACTGCGCTGAAACGTAAGCACTCAATGGCATCGCTAGCTGACGGCCCAGACGGTAAGCGAGCCAAGGTCAGCACACCTCCTACAATGGCCAGTCACGATGAGGTTAGCCCCACGCCCGCCCCGATCACGAGCGAGCAGCTGAGGGACATACCGCCCTCCACCTTCAACGGGAGGCACTCGAAACCTGGGGTGGAGAAGGGCAGCAATAAACCACTGGGCGGCAAAGCCAAGACCTCAAGGGTTGCGCGGCTCAGCAAGCCTCGCCGCAACGGCGTTGGAGCCGTGGCCCTTGATGGCAGGCACGACAAAGCCGGTGGCACCTTTTTGAAACAGCTGCTCTCGCAGAAGTTGCCATCGTCAAGGGTTGCAGTGACCGAGGATGACGCCGCAGCAGCCGAGACGTTGGTTGCTTTCTCAGAAGTTGGCACGTGCAAATATGGCCAAGGCAAAAAATAGAATACCGAAAAAGGCACATTTCATTGTCTCTCGTCACATTCGTTGCTGGTTGAGAATCGATGTCGTAGTGGTTGCTTGAAGGCATATTTTTCCACCCGCACCGACGTTTATCGTATGTTTTCATTGAGGTAAGACAACGGAATGCTTTGTAGTATAATTCAGTTGCTAATTAGCGCAATATAGTTGAGGGAAAGTTGTTGTTGTGGCAGCAGGGCCGCATTCTTCCTTATTAATCAATGTTACTTGTAACCAGCGCGTGCGACCTGGCTATAATGCATTATGCCCAGGATTTGATTGAGAACTGGGCCTAACAGGGAAGTCCATTGCAGCTTGCATAACCTTGATTCCCCACAATTACGTTGTGTGGTTTGACTCCCCGGAGAGGTTTATTACAGAATTGTCGTTTGGCGAAAAACATGCAGCTCTCATTCAGTCGTAGCTATTTCCATGAGCGCGAAGTATCATGTTTACGCGGTCTGAAGGTCGTGAATGGAGGAAGCTCTAAGAAATCCAGCTTGTCGAAACACAGTTTGAATGCATGAGTGGGGATTATGTAGAAGTTGTGAAGTGTGTGCTTGTTTTTATCCAATTCCAAGTACAATTGGCAGTAGCATGGGCTCGCAACTGGAAAGAATATTGAATGCCCTGCCGCCGCAGCAACAACTTTCTTTGGTCAAGGTTTTGGAGCCATATACACTGAATTACGGTGCAAAGCATTTCGTTGTCTTGTTACAGCGTGTGAAAGAATGCGACGAGGAATTAATGTCGGTGCGGATGGACGAATGACTGTCTCAAGCAGACCCGGCGTCTGATGGCCCGAAACCAACGAATGTGGTGCTTGGCAATTGAATATCGCTCCTGTGGCAGTCTAACTGCATTGCCAATATCATGTTTTAGTGTGCCAACTTTTGAGAAAACAACCATCGGCTGGAGTGCTGCTGCGTCATCCTCAGTCGGGAGAACCCTGTATGGTGTCATGTTTGAGCGAGCGGCTCAATGAAAAAGGTGGCGAAGACGTTATCCTTCCAAAAATTAAAGTTGACTGTTCCAACGGCCTGCTTACAACCAGGCTTGATCAGCCGTGCATTTTTTAATGCCTTGGCTTTGCCCCCCATCGGCTTCTTGCTTCTCACCAGCGCTCAAGCTTTACATTACCGTGTGTTGACGGTGGAGGGCGGTGTGTCCCTTAGTTGGTGGCTAGTGATGGGAGCGGAGGCGGGACTGGCATCTTTGTGAGTGATGTGCATTGTGTGAGACGTGCTAACCTTGGCTATAGCTGACTAGATGGGATGTCAGTTGGCGATGATGCCATAGAGCGCTTGCGCTGCGGAGGAGAATGCATGGGCGCGATAGCACATACATTGGCTTCCACCGTGTCAGTACTAATATATATGTGCACACAGTTGTCTACATCACGTGACAGCAGTTGATGCGGATCATCCGCAGCAAGAGACGTCGTCTCGTGTTGAAAGCGGCAACTGCTCATTGTGTGAGGACATCTAAAAGCCAGATTCCCCCCAGCAACAGCATCAACAAAATATGCTGAATGTCACGTGTATTGTAGTGGATGGTGGGGGCTCATCTTTGGCCGTCACACGCCTGAACACTAAGATCGGACTCACCGGGTTTCGAACCCGCGACCTTTCGCGTATTCGGCGTGCGCTTTACCCGACGTACAGGAAAAGAATGAATGTCTCTTAGTGGCTTCTCACCACTAAGTTCCAATCACGACATGTATTGCTGTTCACGTGAGCGCGCCCCGCCTTCTTGCGTGCCTTCCTAGCCACCTCAACAATAAAGAAAGCGGCCTTGCTGTTTACAAAGTCGTGCTCGTCATGCTGCTTCAGCACAATAGTTGCCCTCGGGTTTACAGGAACACGGTCCGCCGCCGCAGTCCGCGACAGCTGCGGAGTCCAATAACATTTTTCCTTCGGCAGCAATATCACATAAGCCGTGCATTTCTACCCGATGTTGTTCTCGCCTTGCAACAAGTTGAACATGTGCGTCCACGCACTTTCCAACTCGGCAATATCGATGCTTGCCATGAGTAGCAACATCCATCCGCGCAACCAGGCCCCAAGTGCAAATTTGAATTTCAATATATATAACTGCAGACACGTCATCCTTCGCCGCATGGTACTTAAGACGTGGCGTGATCTCCTCTGTCAAGTGCTGCATGCAATGCATCCTCGTGGCTTGCAGTGACAGTTACTGGCTGACCTTCATGCCACGCTGAATGTCAACATCTCGTTCGATCGGTCATGACAAAAAGCCAATGTGAGCAATGATTTGCTCGTTATTGTGACGAGTACAGTCCTGCAACAGTACATTGTAGGACATTGTACATGTACTCGTTACGGATACCAATTCGTGCTTTTCCACATGACGGACGTATACTCGTGGGTACGTCGCTACTGCAATATTGTAATGGTGCTGATGCTACAGTACGACCAGTACCTCCCGGTACGTACAGATATGCATAATTAATCTAACCAGCCAGATGACGCGCCAGAACGAGCTCTTCCATGCAGAAGGAGCCGCGTCGTGAAATCCAATGCTAGGCAGGCCGTGTCTCGAGGACAGATGGCGACGGTTGAGCAGCACTAACGCCTGACACGTAAGCAAAGCTTGCATGCGTAACTAGTCTGGGCTGAAACCTATTTAAGCCCAGTGCAGTAGAGGGAGGTGACAGAACCTTTTAACAATTCCTTTGTTCACTTACAACATCTACTGCCTAAGTACAGCAGTGAGACATCTTTTAACAATTGCCTCTCGACAACATCATTTTGCAATCTTTCAACAACAGAACTACACAGACTAGAACAGATTTGTGATAGCGTTTAGCTTTCAGAGGCTAACCGCCACACTGGTTTCGGAGCTCTTTGGTCGACGCACGCTTTCGTTGCTCGTTGATCTATTCGAAGTTGTTTGATTGAGTTGAGATGGCTTCTCTAGGAGCATGACACTACGTGGTTTTAGTAATTCACGTTGGAGGAACTAAATCGTCGGACTTGAAGTTGGTGTTTCAGCGTGAGCCTCGTTATGGTAAAACTTGGTTCCCAGCTGGCTCTGTCTTACCTAACGAAGAGCCTGTCGACGCTGCTATTCGCGAGTTACATGAGGAGACCGGTCTTGTTTTGACACCGGATGATTTGACGTTGTTGAGTGGTGAACCTGTTAATGTTACACTACCTCAAGGACGACAGCTTGTCTACGTGTACTCGGCTTCTATTCCTGTCCTGTTTGCTACGAACAACTTACGTACACCTGCTCAGGTCGAGCAGGCTGTTTTGGCACAGTCGACAGTTAATCCGGATGATACTTACGTCGTACCGGAAACCATCAACATTGACGGTCTGACACTTACGCCCGCACAGAAGGGTTTACTTCGTGCTAAGAAGCACAAGAGTGAATTACTTCACTTTGGTTACGTGGCTCAGTGGGAATCTTTTTATCGAGCAATCACACAACATGTTCCAGTCATGCAAGACGACACGTCTATCCCGAGACAGTTCCACATGTACACCCGGTTTACGACGGTCGACTCTGGCTCTGTATGGCTACTGATTCGTGGACACATTAATCGACTGACTGGTGAAGGACCTACGGATTTACGAGTGGGAACGCAGATGCCTACCCACAACTTGGCTGGACTTACTGTGACCCTCACGGAGACTCAGCGTAAGGCTGCTATTACATCACCGTACCAGGATGGTCGAGTGCCTCAAGTACTGGAGGATTGGCTCGAAGCACAGCCTCAGCGTTTTATAATGCTTGGAATTGCGGCTGACTCGTACGATGCAGTGTTCTGGGTTACTTCACAGTTTTCTGGACACCTAGGTGGGTGGTGGTTGAACCGGAAAAATCAGCCTCCAATTCCATCTACGTACAACGAGCTTGTTGAGGAGTTACGCAAGTCGACGTTTCTTCCGAACATTCAGGACGACGCAATTAACGCTTTGCTAAGCTTTACGCAGAGCAACACGATGAGTTACGCGGTTTTCACTAAACAGTACAACGACTACTTACGTCGATCTCGTCAAAACCTGACAGCTGAGGTACAGTGTGTACGCTTCATTAATGGCCTAGCGAACGATGCGCTCAAGAGACTGGCTAAGTCACACCGAGCTCAGCAAGGATACCAGACTACGCTAGTGGAGCTTCAAAACTTTTTGAATAACATCGTGACAGACTCGCCGGAACTGGGCAATACAAAGTCTGCTGCTGGACCATCTGCCCAGCCTTCACGCAAGCGCAACCTTGATGACCCTTTCGAGGAAGCCTCTAACGTCTGGAAACGTAACAAAGGTGGCCGTGGACGTGGCCGCGGACGTGGACGTGGAGGTGGTAACAATTGTGGACGCGGTCAGACATCTGGTCGCGAAGATTTTAATTCACTCGCAAATGCAATGACAGCTGAGGAGCGTAAGCGACACATGGACGAAGGACTCTGCTTCAAGTGCCACAAGAAGGGACACCGTTTGTTCCAATGCCCGGAGTTCAAAGGCAAGGCACCAATGCAACCTAAGAAGCAATGATGGTGGCAAGGCTGTTCTACAAATGAACTGGAGCAGCCGGCTACATCTACTGTTCATTCTGAGACACTGTTAGCGACAGAGGTCGTCGACACACCTTCGACATCTCCATCGACTATAGTTGCGACACCTGTAACGCAAGTAGCAGGTCGTCGTCGTCAGATTAAGCAGAGACAGAGTCGTAAACCTGTAACCAGACGTTCAGTTGATTGGAAACTGGTTGACTCAGTCTTTGACCCTCTGCATGCACGATTCAACTTCACGTTGGAGGGATGTGCTGATGATGAAAGTCTTAACTCGCACGGTGACTTACCTCACTGTTCGCCGAGTGACTCGATTCTAGACAGAGATTTGACAGGAGAACGGGTGTTCATCAATCCACCCTGGGAGTTAGCTGAGCAGATTGCGCAGCATTTTGAGAATTGTCGTCGAACATCTCCGACATCTACGATGGCTGTATTTGTACTACCAAAGTGGGCGAAATTCACTCAGGTGACTAAGCACTGGAAACTCTACCAAGAATTCCCAGCAAGGACACAGCTTTTTACACGTCAGTCACTGGAGAACCCAGCTCAACAGGAGGTGGTTGCTCCAGCCCCTTGGCCTGTACAGCTGTGGTTAGTCGACGCAGATTGTGCGTTTAACGACTCACCATAACCTACAACACCTAATCAACCCGACTCGGTACCTATATCAGCAGACGACTCGGAACAGTCCATCGCTACGTTGCAACAATTTTTTCGCCAGCTACAGCACTACTGACTGACCTCACGGAAGCTCGCCCGTTAATTCGAATTGAGCTGACTGTGAAAACTCCTGATGGCGGACACCAAATTTCTGGATTAGTGGACTGCGCTGCGACACTTGATTTTGTGTCAGAGGACTTTGTACGACGCTTTGCTTTACAGACTCGGAAGTCTGCAAGTAAAACTCCAGTTCGACTCGCTAATGGACAACGAGTGACTTCTACGACAGTCTGCGACGTCACTTTTGAGCTGGCTCGACACGAGTTTCAACGGACTTTCTACGTCTTACGTGATTTACGCACAGTTGATTTAATCCTGGGTTTACCATGGCTTGATGACGAACAGGCCTCTTTACAATTTGGTACAACCAGAATTTTTACACTAATGGACGGCACAGCTGTGGAGACTACACTTGAGGAACGACGCCCTGAGTGTCTACTCCTGTCGTCTACGAAAGTTCAGAAGCTTATGCGCAAGACGCGCCGCAGCTGAGGACGTCATGCTGATTTTTACGTCATTGAACTTACGTCAGCTGCCGAACAATCAACATACTTTCACACTGGAGAGGAACTAACAGCGGAACAACGTGACAACTTCCGGTCGTTACTTTTTGAAGACTTCCCGGAGTTACTGCAACCTGTCGACTCTCCGCCAGTAAGCCGACAGTGGGATCATCCCATTGACACTACTAGTCCGATGCGACGTCAACGGGTGAACAGATTGTCACCCGCAGAGCGCACTGAGCTTAATCGACAGCTTAAAGACGCAGTGGAAGCTGGTTTGATACGCCCCAGCTACAGTGAGTTCGGC
Organism: Tetraselmis chui; assembly: GCA_026401115.1. Classification (NCBI taxonomy): domain Eukaryota; kingdom Viridiplantae; phylum Chlorophyta; class Chlorodendrophyceae; order Chlorodendrales; family Chlorodendraceae; genus Tetraselmis; species Tetraselmis chui. The sequence goes on from JAPMLY010000474.1 coordinate 197,558, forward strand.
TCGCCAATTCTTTTTGTGCGAAAAGCTGATGGCTCGCTACGTCTGTGCATTGACTACCGCGGTCTTAACGAGGTTACGCGTAAAGATGCTTACCCGCTACCGCGTGTGGACGACACTCTGGACGAACTTAAGGACGCGAATTTTTACACACACCTCGACCTCGCTTCTGGATTCTGGCAAGTTCGAGTACGTGATCAGGACGTTCACAAGACGGCTTTTCAGACCCCTGATGGCTTAATGGAATGGGTCGCCATGCCGTTTGGGCTGTGCAATGCACCAGCTACATTTCAGAGGATGATGAACGACATTCTTCGCGACTTTTTACATAAGTTCGTGACAGTCTACCTGGACGACGTCTGTATCTACAGTCGAACTCTGGAAGAGCACCTGCAACACCTACGTCTAGTGCTACAGCGATTCAAGGAGGAAGGGCTGAAATTACGCCTTAAGAAATGCTTCTTCGGATTGCAAGAAATGGAGTACCTGGGCTACACTGTGTCAGCCGGTAAAATTTCGGTTTCCACAAAGAAAGTCGAGGCCGTTGCAGACTGGCCAGTGCCCAAGACGCAGAAGGAGGTTCGCAGTTTCGTACAGTTCTGCAACTTCTATGCGAGATTTATACACCATTTTAGCGACCTTACGGCTCCACTGACGGACTTACTGCGGAAGTCCCAGCCACAGAAGGTTACGCTGACGCCTGCCTGTTTGGAAGCCTTTGAGACTCTCAAGTTACGGCTTATTTCCGCGCCATGCCTGATCCTTCCGGAGGTCAGCTCGGACGCGACGTTCACCGTGGCTACAGATGCTTCAACAGTGGGGATTGCAGCAGTCCTGTTGCAAGACCAAGGAGGCGGTCTTCAACCAGTCTCTTACTGGGCGCGTAAGCTGAATCCAGCTGAGCGTGGTAACACTTACTCTGCGTACGACTTAGAAGCTTTGGCCGTATGCGAAGCTGTCAAGCATTGGAGGTGCTATCTTGAAGGCTGTTCTAAGTTCCTTGTCGTAACAGACCACGACACACTGCGACATCTGCTCAGGCAACCGAACAACAGGCTGAACAAGCGGCAAGCAAGATACCTGCGGGATTTGCAACCGTTTGTGGGCTCGATGACACTTGCATATCGCAAGGGAGCTCTGAACGAAGCCGACCCGTTAAGCCGGCGTCCAGACTTCGTACCTCAGGCCACAGTACCCTTATTTTGGGATGGCGAGGTTCCGTCAGATCGAGAATTACGACGGAAGTCCCAGCTGCTGTTTGAAGACGCACAGTTAAATTCACTGACTGTTGAAGCGTTGCAGCTGAGCCCTGAGGCAGCTGATCTCATTCGCGAGGGGTTCTCACGAGATTCGTTTTATGGGGACGATGGTGAGTGGACAAGAGACAGCCGGATAGAAGCCAGAGACGGGTACTTTTGGCGTCTCAATCGCCCATGTATTCCACAGAACTCTGAGCTCCGACTGAGATTGATCACAGAGCTGCACGAAAGTTCGTCAGCTGGTCACAGAGGAGTTGCTAGCACTCTTGCTAAAGCACTCGACAGATTCTGGTGGAAACGAATCCGCCAAGATGTGAAAGATTTTTGTGAACGCTGCGTCGTGTGCCGACGAGCGAAGATTCGACCGCAAATGGGTGCGACTCTTTACCCATTGCCTGTTCCACCCAGACCGTGGCACACAGTTGGTCTTGACTACCTGACACACTTGCCTGAGAGCAACGGCTTTAACAGTGTGCTGATTGTAGTAGACCATCTAACTCGAATGGCCCATTTTCTGCCATGTACAGAGTCGATTACTGCCGAAGAAACTGCCACTTTGTTTCTACAGGGAGTCTACCGTTTACATGGACTGCCCCGTGTGCTGATCAGCGACCGCGACCCAAAATTTGTCAGCTTTTTCTGGCAGACACTATGGAGACGCCTTGGAACGCGACTGAACATGTCTTCTAGCCGACACCCAGAAACAGATGGACTGACAGAGCGCGTGAACAGCACGTTTCAGCAGCTTCTTCGTTGCTTCTGTTGCTATGATGGCTCTGATTGGACGACACTTTTACCGCAAGTGGAGTTTGCGTACAATGCTTCGCGTGCACTCGGAATTGAGCACACACCGTTCGAAGCTAACTTTGGTTTTTCTCCTGAGGAGCCTCCTGACCTACTCTTCAGCATGCGACCATCGATTCCAATTTCGCAAGACGCAACAGAACGGTTGAGATTGTTACAGGAAGTACACACCCTGGTACGCTCTGTGTTACAGCTACATAAGGACGAGATGCAGGCGCGCACAGAACCGTCTACAGCGCCACACTTCGCTAAGGGAGACAAGGTGTCAGTCGTCACAGCAAATCTTTTTCTGCGAGGACAACCGAATAGGAAACTCAGGGACAGACAGACAGCTCGGCCCTTTTTCAGTTGAGGAGCAGATTGGAAAACACAGTTACAGATTGAAACTACCAGCGACAGTACGCTTACATCCTGTGTTCCATGTTAACAACTTACGACCCTGCTCTACCGCTCCGCTACGACCAGCTGTTCCAGTAACCATACATGAAGGAGACGATGAGGAGTTTGACGTCTCGCACATCTCTGCTGTGTGCATCAAGTCGCTACCTGGGCGACGAGGCAAATATTTGCTCTTCATGACACACTTCGGTGATGACGACATTCCACCTGTCTGGCACCGTTTGAACGAGGTGCATCGAACAATTGCGTTACAAGAATTCTTGGAGACGCCCCAATGGCGCAAGTTCGCCAAGACTCAGGCGTACATTGACTTCATGCACGCTCACCCAGCGCGCATTCCTGAGTCCCAGTAACTGCTTCAGTAAAGGAGCCAAGAACCACGGAGGTCAGCCTCGCGGCGGCCTCATTGATCTGTCAAGAGGGGGAGGGTACGAGTGTGACGAGTACAGTCCTGCAACAGTACATTGCAGGACATTGTACAGGTACTCGTTACGGATACCAATTCGTGCTTTTCCACATGACGGACGTATACTCGTGGGTACGTCGCTACTGCAATATTGTAATGGTGCTGATGCTACAGTACGACCAGTACCTCCCGGTACGTACAGATATGCATAATTAATCTAACCAGCCAGATGACGCGCCAGAACGAGCTCTTCCATGCAGAAGGAGCCGCGTCGTGAAATCCAATGCTAGGCAGGCCGTGTCTCGAGGACAGATGGCGACGGTTGAGCAGCACTAACGCCTGACACGTAAGCAAAGCTTGCAGGCGTAACTAGTCTGGGCTGAAACCTATTTAAGCCCATTGCAGTAGAGGGAGGTGACAGAACCTTTTAACAATTCCTTTGTTCACTTACAACATCTACTGCCTAAGTACAGCAGTGAGACATCTTTTAACAATTGCCTCTCGACAACATCATTTTGCAATCTTTCAACAACAGAACTAGACATACTAGAACAGATTTGTGATAGCGTTTAGCTTTCAGAGGCTAACCGCCACATTATGTTGCTAAGCAGTGATTGACGTTACTGCGTGTGGTGTTGCTACATCATGAGAAAATTTTGCAGACGTGTAGTAAAACAAAGGTGTACTTGGAGCTATCTTTGCGAGACTGCGACGGCGCTTCCATTAGCTACAATCATGCACATGGTCTGTGTTGCAAGCACAGGAAATCGATAAAGAAAATAGTTATTAGACGCGCAGTTTGGTATGTAATTAAAGTATATTCATATTGTATGTATGTATCCACGAGCTTTTAGTCACATAACAAAATAAATACATGCGTGTATGACAGGTAGCCTTGTGAGAGCTAACTTCAAACACAAGTATATTATGTTCTTGCTTGTTGTCGCTGTTTCTGCAGATGGAAGTAGGGCAGATGGAAAGAAAGATGAGAAGATGTTTGATTGTTGGTCTTCTAACGTTAGATTGTAAATGAACAAAGGACTTGTAAAAAGGTTTTGTCGCCTCCCTCTATTGCACTAGGCTTATTAATAAATAGTTCTAGCGTAGCTAGCCTGCACCTCCTCTTGCTTGGTCCTCGTGCGAGGTGCTAGGGCTCTTCTAACGATCGCAACAGACTAGCGACGCGGCTTGTCTGTCTCGGGTAATTTGACCATCGCATCGTCTAGCTAGTTAGATTAATTGTGCGTACATGTACGTACCGGGAGGTAATGGCACTACAGTACGCATCAGTATCCTTGCTAAATTGCAATAGCGACGTACCCACGTTGTGCGTCCTTTGGATGGAAAAGCACGAATTAGAATAGTAACGAGTATATGTATGATGTCATGTAGTGTACTGCTATATGTATGTACTCGTAACACTCGTACCCACCCCCTCTTGACAAATCAATAAGGCCAGCCGAGTGTCCGACCTCCGTGGTTTAGGTTCATGTACTGAGGTAGTTACTAGGACTCTAGAATGCGCGCTGGATGAGCGTGCATAAAGTCGATGTACGCATGAGTCTTGGCAAAATCGTGCCATTGGGGCTTCTCCAAGAAATCTTGAAGTTCGATGGACTTCGTTCAACCGGCGTATGACAAGCGCAATATTGTCATCTTTGAAGTGCGTCATGAAGAGCAAATATTTGCCTCTTCGTCGAGGTAACGACTTGATGCAAAAAACATCGAACTCGCCATCATCTCCTTATGGAACAGTAACCGGGACAGCGGGTCGCAATGCAGTTGTAGAGCATGGTCTCACATTGTTGACGTGAAACACCGGGTATAAGCGAACTGTCGCTGGAAGCCGTAATATGTACATGTGTTTCCCAATCTACTCCTCGACCGTAGAAGGTCCAAGCTGTCGATCATGCAGCTTACGGTTAGGATGTCATCGCAGGAAGAAATTATTTGTAACGACTGACTACTTGTTTCCTCGAATGGAGTGCGGGGCTGTCGACGGTTCTGAGCGAGCTCATATCTTATCCGTGTGATGTTGTAACATCGTACGTACTATAGCATATACCTCTTGCAACAAT